>SJYC01143532.1:0-15485 GCA_006408675.1 Madoqua kirkii
GATTGCAGCCATGAAATTAAAAGACCCTTACTTCTTGGAAGGAAAGTTATGACCAACCTAGATAGCATATTCAAAAGCAGAGACATTACTTTGCCAACTAAGGTCCATCTAGTCAAGGCTAGGTTTTTCCTGTGGTCATGTATGGATGTGAGAGTTGGACTGTGAAGAAGGCTGAGCACTGAAGAATTGATACTTTTGAACTATGGTGTTGGAGAAGACTCTTGAGAGTCCCTTGGACTGCAAGGAGATCCAACCAGTCCATTCTGAAGGTGATCAGCCCTGGGATTTTTTGGAAGGACTAATGCTAAAGCTGAAACTCCAGTACTCTGGCCACCTCATGTGAAGAGTTGACTCATTGGAAAAGACTCTGATGCTGGGAGGGATTGGGGGCAGGAGGAGAAGGGGATGACAGAGGATGAGATGGCTGGATGGCATCACTGACTCGATGGATGTGAGTCTGAGTGAACTCCAGGAGTAGGTGATGGACAGGGATGCCTGGCGTGCTGTGATTAATGGGGTTGCAAAGAGTCAGACAGGACTGAGTGACTGAAATGAACTGAACTGAACTGATAGGTACAGAGAGAAAGTCACCTTGTAATATGTCTCCGTTCAGAAACAACCCCTTGAATGGAAGCTTTAAGTTAGAAATAGACACTGGGGAGAGCTTACTGTGTGACATTTTTTATGCATTTCTAGATACGACTAGTTCACTAAATTAATATGTAGAATCCTAGAATTCGGATGGATTCTTTCCTTTCTCAGGGATGCCTGGCGTGCTGTGATTCATGGGGTTGCAAAGAGTCAGACAGGACTGAGTGACTGAAATGAACTGAACTGAACTGTTAGGTACAGAGAGAAAGTCACCTTGTAATATGTCTCCATTCAGAAACAACCCCTTGAATGGAAGCTTTAAGTTAGAAATATACACTGGGGAGAGCTTACTGTGTGACACTTTTTATGCATTCCTAGATATAACTACTTCACTAAATTAATATGTAGAATCCTAGAATTCGGATGGATTCTTTCCTTTCAGGCACCCAGAATCCTTTGAGAAAAAACGAGTCTAGCTTAAGTGATTTTTTTTTAACCTTATATGCACCTTAGAGTCATTTGGGAAGCTTTAAAATTTCACACTGAAACTTCTAAATCACTGCAGAGGAAATTAAAGACTTACATAAACATATATATATTATGCGATCCTAGTCAGAACTCTAATGCTAGTCTTTGTAGCAATATGAAGACTAGACTGTATAATTTATAAGGATTTTTAAAACCTTAAGTGTTAAATATTATCAAAAGAAAAAACAATAGTTGAGAACTTATCTTCTGATTTGAAGAAGTATTCCGGTAAGAAATTAGAACTAGACTCAAACATATGTGGTCCATTGTTTTTTTGTTTTGTTTTTGACAAAGCCTCTAAGGCAATACTTAGAGAAAGAAAAGTTGTTTCTTTGTTTTGATTTTTTTCAAAACTTGGTGCTGAAACAACTGGTTAAATATAGGGGAAAATGTGTCTCAATTTCTACTTTACTCAAGACACAAGACTTAATTCTATACTGATTTTAGATCCCAAAACAAATCCTAACTGTAAAGCTTCTCAGGGATAACATAGAGTAAGTATCTTCATGACTTTGGGGTTTAAAGAGATTTCCTAGAGGACATGAAAATCACTTGATAAATTGGGCTTCATCAAAATTTAAAATTCCCTCTCATCAATAGAGAGATTAAGAAAATTCAAGTCAAGACAGATATTAGAGAAAAATATGTACAACATATTTATCTGAAAATGGAACATACTGAAATATGGCAAATCTCTTATAAATCAATATTTGTGAGACAAAAATGGGCAAAAGTCACAACACAAATAAAGATAAATTCATTACTCATAACCAGGTGAAACATTTCTTGACGTTGTCAGTCATAAGGGGAATTAAAGCCACACTGATATACAATTTTATACCACTTCAGTGGCTAAAAATTAAAAGGGCCAACCAGTATCTGGATCAGCTTGAACTCTCATACATTGCTGGTGGGATGCAAAATTGTACAATCCCTTTTGAAAACTCTTTGATAATTTTTAAATAAAGTTAAACATATATTAATTTTATGACCCAACAATTTCCTTCTTAAGTATTTCCCTCCCCAAATCAAAAGGCATGTTGCAAAATACTTATATAGGAAGGTTTCAGCAGCTTTACTCAACTGGGAATAAGTATATATCCATAGAATGAATATTCAAATAAGGAAATGTTGCTAAGTAATAAAGACGAATGACCTAGTGGTTCAAACATTGTTTTGCATGAAAGATTGCAGAGACTCCATCAACGGATGAATGGATAAGGAAGTTACATATACACAATGGAATATTACTCAGCTATAAAGAGGAACACATTTGAGTCAGTTCCAATAAGGTAAGTGAAACTAGAGCCTATTATACAGAGGGAAGTAAGTCAAAGATGAAGACAAATATCATATATGAACACAAATATATGTAATCTAGAAAGATAGTACTAAAGATTCTACATGAAGGGCAGCAAAGGAGACTCAGATATTTTGGACACGGTGGGTGAAGGAGAGGGTGGAACAATATGAGAGAATAACATTGAAACATATACATTACCATATGTAAAATAGATAGCCAGTGGGAGTTGGTCCTATGCTGCAGGGAACCCAAAGCCAGTCCTCTGTGATGACCAAGAAGGGTGGGATGGGGAGGGAGGTGCAAGGGGTTTTCAAGAGGGATGGGACATATGTACACTGATGCTGATTCATGTTGGTGTATGGCCAAAAGCATCACAATTATTGTAATTATCCTCTAATTAAAAGAAAAAACTGTGCTGAAAGAAGAAGCATGCAGCCACACACACACAAATAACATACTGAATGAATCCTTTTACATGAAATTTTAAAACAGGCACAACTGTAGTGATGTAAATGAGGAGAGTACTTGCCTGTGGGGGGAGGGTGCAAGCAAGAACGTATGGTAAGAGGTACAGGGAAACCTTCTGAGGTGCTGAAATGTTCTATATTTTGATTGGAATACCAGTTGCTTCCGTGTACGTATCAAAACTATCAAATTATGCTTTTAAGATCTCTGTATTTCACATAAAACCGATTCTCATTCGTGGATTCAGTATTTGTAGATTCAACTTATTGCTAAAATTTATTTCTAACCCCTCATCCATACTGGTTGTTCTTTCAAGGTCATTCAGAGACTTCTGCATGCAGAGACTGATGAAAAATTAGAGTTATACAAGTTCCCAACTGAGGTCAAACAAGTAGGTCTGTCTACTTGTTTCATCTCTCAGCCCATAATCAGTGTTCTTTTCACTATATACTTAGTGCCATGGTGTTTTTGTGGTTTTTTTCTTTTTGCATTTTTGTGCTTTTGTCAATTTTATCATTTAAAGTGGTCCCAAAATGTGGTGCTAAAATAGTGTTTAGTGTTCCTAAGTGCAAGAAGGCTGGCCTGTCTCAAGAAGAGAAAGTATGTGTACTAGTTAAGCTTCTTTTGCATATTAGTTATAATCCTGTTGATTGTGAGTTCAATTTTTTTAGTTCAGAGTTAGTGAATCAATTCTATGCATTAAAATGTAACTTTAAACAGTAATATATAAATCAAGGTTATGTATTGATGCAAATGTTGTGATCAGAGGCTCTCAGGAACTTAACCCTATATTCCCTGTAGGAGTGATGGTTCAGTAGTCATTGATTCAATGTTTGCAATGATTATGCAGGACATGTGCAGGACTAAGTCGCTTCAGTCATTTCCGACTCTTCACAACACTATGGACTATAGCCCGCCAGGCTCAATTGTTCATGGGATCATCCAGGCAAGAATACTGGAGTGAGTTGCCATGCAGTCCCCCAGGGCATCTTCCCGACCCACGGATGTCATATCTACTGAACTGGCAAGTGGGTTCTTTACCACTAGCGCCACCTTGGAAGCCCACGCATAACATAACTGCCATAAATAATGAAGGTCAACTGTATTGTATAATGCTTACTTCAAAGATATATAAACTTTTTCAGCTTTATTTTTTAATTGATGGAAAACTGCTCCAAAATTTTGTGCTTGTTTCTGCTGTACAACAGCACAAATCAGTCATAAATATATACATTTCCCTTACCCTCCTGAGCCTCCCTCCCCTCTCCAACCCTACTTCTTCAAGTCAATACAGAGCACCTGGCTGGCCTCCCTGTATTATTTAGCAAATTTTCACTAATTATTTTACACAGGATAGTGTATATATGTCAACCATAATTTCTCATATAAGCATTTGTAAATAGGATATAAGTAATGATGATATTCATTTTTAAATTCAACTAAATTTTATTCAATGCCCACTTTATGCATTATCAAGCACTGAAAATGCTTACTGCATTATCAATGAGAAACCCAGTATGAGACATGCCATTATTTGCTATTATGCGGGGGAAACCAATAAGACTCTGTATTACTATCTCTAACTTTTGAATGTCAATATTTTAGGATGTTAAAAAAACTTAAAATAACTACCCCAAGACTAAGTTTACATGTAAAGCTCTCTAAGCTTCTTTCAACCATTACTGATTCCTAGCCCAAAGCCAATTATTATTATACTTCAAAATCTCATTCAAAGATGTATGACTATTCTAATAATGACTCTTTTCTTGAGAAAATTTTCCAAAGCAAGTGTCTTTAGTAGCAATATGATTATATAAATATCATCTTCAATAAATCTTATCTAGGGCTCCAGTTCATATACCTGTTTTAGCATATACATTCATTCATCGCAGTGTTTTAGTCTATCTTAAATATAAAATGTAATATAATTGTATTTCATAAGAAGTTATAACAATACTGAAAAGCAATTATCCTCCAATTAAAAATAAATTAAAAAAAGAAGTTATGGCTAGTTTAAAAGAAGTTTTAATTCTTAGGACTTCTGATCAATGTACATACACACACACATAGACACACACACACACACACACACACATATATATATATATATATGTATATAAGCCCAAAGATGCAGTGTGGTACAGCAGATGCAATAAAATAGTTATAGAAACAATTTTTTAGAATAAATATGCCTGTTATTTGGTTTGAAACCTAAATATTTATTAATATTATTATTTATAGTCACTGGTTTATTTTTGTCTTAGGTAGAAAGTTGTAGAGCTTCCCAGGTGACTTCAGAGCAAACAGATGAAAAGGAACATTTAAAGGTCAGTGGCTTCCCAGGTGGCACTGGTGTCAAAGAGCCCACCTGCCAACTCACGGGACACAAGAGACTGGCGATCAACCCTTGGGTTGGGAAGATGCCCTGAAGGAGAAAACGGAGACCCATTCCAGTATTCTTGCCTGGAGAATCCCATGGACAGAAAATCCTGGAGGGCTACATTCCATAGGGTCGCAAATAGTTGGACACGACTGAAACAACTTAACACACACAGAAAAGCTGTAGTTGTGAAACGATCATTATCCCGTTTGGGAAAAATAAGTTATCATTACTAATGCTCCAATTCATTCTTAAATCTAAATTAACTAAGTTATGTTTAGTGTTTTATCCTTATTCCACATATGTCTCAGATAAATTGCAATATCATACAATATTTCTTTAAAGGCAGGAAAGCATCCTTATTTATAAGAAATCAACACTGTCTAAATGGCAAGGACATTCAAATCAATTCCTCCCTTCTGGGGGGCGTACCTGTGCAAAAAATTGTAGAGAATATAAACATAAATTTGATGACTCCTGGTCTCAAAAACTTTGTCTTACTGTACCATCTAATGAGGTTTAAATAACTTTTAAACATTTTTAAAATGTTTAGAATATCTTTAGACATTTTTATAATTGCCATGAAACATTTCCCTATATTCTATAAACCGGAGTGAGAGGGCTCAGGAAAAAGAAATGAAAGGTAAATGAAGAAGGCAAAATGTAGCTGAGATGGTTTTGGGAGCTAGCTAGGGTCTTGGACTAGAGGTAATACCAAAGGTTGGCACTTTCTTGTTTTCCACAGCCCCTCTATAATATGCTGTTGAACCTGTGACTCCCCACCTTCCCAATTGGCATAACCCCATTTGTGAATATCAGAATGATTACAGAGTACCTTATCTCATCCACGTCCCAAAGGCACAGAGTTCCTGTCCTCTTACACATCAGGGAGTAAATAGAACTCCAACACACCATCAGTCAATGGCTGTTTTTCTATTCTGTCCTAACAGTATTTTAGAAGTAATGCCAAAAGAATATCTTAGAGAAAGAATACTCGGAACATCATAAATGAAGATAATAATAGCAACTTAGCCTAGGTTATAGGAAAAGGGAATGGCAACCCACTCTGGTATTCTTGCCTTAATAATTCCATGGACAGAGGAGCCTGGCAGGCTACAAGTCCATGGGGTTGCAAAGAGTTGGACATGACTGAATAACACATACACAGCCTAGGTTAGGTTAATTCTGTTTAATTTGATTAAATATTAAAAAAAGTTTTATAGTGTTGTGTTGGTTTCTGCCATACGACAATGCAAATCAGCTATAATTACATACATACCCCCTCCCTCTCGAGCCTACTTCCCCTGCCCCCATTCCATTCCTGCAGGTCGTCACAGAGCACCACACTTGGCTCCCTGGGCCACACAGTAACTTCTCATCAGCTACCCATCTCACACCTGATAGTGTAGGCTAATTCTTAAATCCATTTTCTCATTTTTCTAAATTTTGATAATAAAACAAATACAAAACCATTAACAGTTGTCAGAATTTGAAAGACTGCTTTCCTTTAAAACAGCATGCATAGCCAAATTCCCTCTTTTCTTCCAAACAGCTTTCAAAGTCTTAGTTTCATCATAACCATAGAGAGCTGTGAATATAAGTGACTTTAAAACAACCTTTCTTATACCTGTGTAAGCTGGATAGCTAGGGTGCAAAAGCTCTTTAAATTAGAGAGGTTATCCAGATATTCAGCGGTTCAGAAATACCTGATTTCAGAGGGAAATCACGAGCAGAGGGTTAGATATCTTAAAATATTATGTTTAGGAAGAATCCCTTTGATTTGAATGTAAATCATTATTTTTTTAAATTGCATCATAAAATGCATAATAAAACCAGAGCTTCTCATTTCACATAATTCTGCATTACTCCTCTTAACAGAACTCTGTGTTTATACTTGCCACTGAACAATCTTCATCCTTTACTCAAAGGCAGGGTCTAGCTCTTGTCACTAGGTCACAGGCATAGGTAAAAGTCCAGTCTCTGTGTTTTACATGGAGTTATTTTTCTGCCAACCTCTCTGCTACTAGTTCCACTATGTGACTCTTAGCTTGAGAAGTTGCTTCTGAGTGATTCAGCTCTGTGTCATTTCCTCCAACTGGACTATTAATAAGCATTGAACCATGAAGGGCACATCTCCCAGTATTTATGAACTGCTCTCTCCTGCAGTCTTCAAGTCAACAGTCCTTTTTGAGTGTTAGTCACTTTTTGGTAGTTTCTTTTCATCCTTGCCGCAAAACAAGAGAGCAAAAATGGTACATACAGGTAAGCACACTGAAATCCCATTTGTATAAAAAATGTTGAGTTACAAATTTATCCCATCCTTCCTTTCTTGTGAATTATAACCTAGACGTGATAAGCATCAGCTAAGATAAAAAATTCAAACCAATATTTTAAATATTAACATATTATTATATCATAAAATTTTTAAACCATTAATTTATTTTTAGTGTGGTTTCATGGGGTTGCATTGTGTACACAAGTTGTGTGTGTGTGTGTGTGTGTGTGTATGTGTGCACATAAGTGTGAAATTCACTACAGGACACATAAGATAGGAGTACAGTGCGATACACTAAAACAGAGCCAGATTAAAATCTGGATAACATGGAAACATGTTACATTTACTCTCTGGCCCAGAAATCCTTCACTAAAATGAATGATTCATATCAGTTGATTACAAGATTCTCCTCAGCTTTAGACACTTAAGAGTACAGTACATTCTCATACTAAAAAGGAAAATAGAAAAACCAACGACAATGTATCAATTTAAAAAACAGTGAATGTACAGCCTATTAGTAAAGTACATACTCATATTACTGAAGTTGCATATTTTGGTCAATAAATCTGTACTTGTCCTGCTGGCTGACTAAACATTAAACATGATGGTCACAAACCACTCAGAGAACATGGAAGAGACTTTGCCTGAGATGAAAAGAGAAGAATCCACACTGAAAAGATGAAGACAGTCATCTGAGTTTGTACTTTAGTGGACGGAAGATGGGATTGCTTCACGGAAATGTAAGAGAGAATTGACCTTGGACCAAGTTGGAGGATGGCTCCATCACTATAGAAAGAATTAATATATTTCACTGCTTAAATTCTGAAAGACAATCCTTAGCCAATTCTGTGATTTAACTTAAGAGGCAGAGTCCCAGAAAGCTCTAGCAAATTGAAAAAGAAGTAAGGTTTCTGGCAAGAGAATTTGGCCTTTACTAAAGAAATTCTCTGAAATACTAATAAAGGATTAGGAAGCAGATGTCACAGTGCAGCATCCCACAAAGAGCTTATCAGAGGGACTTCGTGGTAGATTGGACGCCTTCGAGAGCTTCCCTGGCTCAGGCAGTAAAGAATCTGCCTGCAGTGCAGGAAACCTGGGTTTGATCCCTGAATCAGGAAGATTCTCTGGAGAAGAGCATGATAATCCACTCCAATATTCTTACTGGAGAAGAATCCCACGGACAGAGGAGCCTGATGGGTTATGGTCCATGGGGTCACTAAGAGTCAAACATAACTGAGTGACTAACCCTTTTCTTTCAGATGTCCTATAGCATGAAATTCAATATAGGTTAACATTTATCATTTTCTTATCCTAATTAGAAACATGTATATGTGGATTTTTTTTTCATACCATATGGCACAATTGTGTTTTCAGTAGTTATTTATTTATCATTGTTTAGCATTGGTTGTTAAATGGGCAACTTCTAGTCAAAATCAATTACTGACTTTAGAAGCAATTCGGTGTTGGTAATGATCTATCTCTTGATCTGAGTAAGGGTTACAGATGTGTGTTTGGTTTTTCAAAAGCTCCACTAAGCTGTACATTCTTGCTATGTCCATTTTATATGTGCATAGTATATTTTAATAAAAATAAAGCAACATAAAAGTCTATGTGATGTATAATTTAATTGAAATAAGTAAAACTGTAGATAATAGGAAGCCACAATTATCTTTAAGGAGCCATGAGATAAAAGCATACTGAGCCATCAAAAACTTATGAAGTATACACAGTTGTAGAATATTAAAACAATAGTAACTTGCAAAATTGATAGCTATTAATGTCATTCATTTAACGTGAATTGTGGTGTACAAGAAAAATGAAGATTACTGTGGGTTATCACTAGGTAAAGACTTTACAAAAATTCTGAGGGGGACTTTAGGACATTTACTTTCAAAGTCTTTAAACTGTGATGTCATTTTTCACATTACATCTAATTTCACTCTTCAACTTACGGTCTTTTCTGTTTTTGATTAACTTATCAACCATGATACTTTCATGTCTCACAGATACAGAGAATGCAAACTGCTTTCACTCAGGAAAAAAAAAAAAAAGCAAAGTAAAGTGGACCTTAAGAAGCATCACTACGAACACAGCTAGGGGAAGTGATGGAATTTCAGTTGAGCTGTTTCAAATCCTAAAAGATGGTGTTGTGAAAGTGCTGTACTCTATATGCCAGCAAATTTGGAAAACTCAACAGTGGCCACAGGACTGGAAAAGGTCAGTTTTCATTCCAATCCCAAAGAAAGGCAATGCCAAAGAATGCTCAAACCACCACACAATTGCAGTCATCTCACAAGCTAGCAAAGTAATACCCAAAATTCTCCAAGCCAGGCTTCAACAGTACGTGAAACATGAAATTTCAGATATTCAAGCTGGGTTTAGAAAAAGCAAAGGAACCAGACATCAAATTGCCAACATGCACTGGATCATCAAAAGAGCAAGAGAGTTCCAGAAAAACATCTACTTCTGCTTTATTGACTATGTCAAAGCCTTTGACTGTGTGGATCACAACAAACTCTGCAAAATTTTGAAAGAGATGGGAATACCAGACCACCTGACCTGCCTCTTGAGAAATTTTTATGCAGGAAACAAGCAATAGTTAGAACTGGACATGGAACAATAGACTGGTTCCAAATTGGGAAAGGAGTACATGAAAGCTGCATATCGTCACCCTGTTTCTTAACTTCTATGCAGAGTACATCATGCAAAAAGCTGGGCTGGAAGAAGCAGAAGCTGGAATCAAGACTGCTGAGAGAAATATCAATAACCTCAGATATGGAGATGACATCATCCTTAGGCAGAAATCAAAGAAGAACTAAAGAGCCTCTTTATTAAAGTGAAAGAGGAGAGTGGTAAAGTTGGCTTAAAGCTCAACATTCAGAAAACTAAGATCATGGCATCTCGTCTCATCACTTCATGGCAAATAGATGGGGGAACAGTGGAAACAGTGAGAGACTTTGTTTGTTTCAGGCTCCAAAATCACTGCAGATAGTGATTGCAGCCATGAAATTAAAAGACATTTGCTCCTTAGGAGAAAAGTTATGACCAACCTAGACAGCATATTAAAAAGCAGACATATTAGTTTGCCAACAAAGGTCCATCACATCAAAGCTATGATTTTTCCAGTAGTCATGTATGGATGTGAGAGTTGGACTATAAAGAAAGGTGAGAGCCAAAGAATTGATGCTTTTGAACTGTGGTGTTGTAGAAGACTCCTGAGAGTCCCTTGGACTGCAAGGAGATGCAACCAGTCCATTGTAAAGGAAATCAGTCCTCAATATTAAGTGGAAGGACTGATGCTGAAACTGAAACTCCAATACTCTAGCCACCTGGTGCAAAGAGGTGATTCATTTGAAAAGACCCTGATGCTGGGAAAGATTGAAGGCAGGAGGAGAAGGGGATGACAGAGGATGATATGGGCGGATGTCATCACTGATTCAATGGACATGAGTTTGAGTTAAACCTCAGGAGCTGGTGATGGACAGGGAGTCCTGGCGTGCAACAGTCCATGGGGTCACAGAGTCAGACACTGCTGAGAGACTGAACTGAAGTGAACTGTGGGCTATCACTGAGTAAAGACTTAAAAATTCTCAGGGGGATTTTAGGACATTTACTTTCAAGAGCTTTAAACTATGATGTCATTTTTCACATTATATCTAATTTTATTCTCCCACTTAGGGTCTTTCCTGTCTTTGATTAACTTATCCATCATGACCCTTTCATTTCTCACAGATACAGAGAATGCAACGTGCTTTCACTCATAAGAGAGAAAAAAAAATGCTCTGATAAATAAGTTTTCACTTTTCATTGCTCTCTCTCTAAATTTTATAATGCCTATCACTTGCCCTTTAAAATTTCACTTTAAGGCTTTGTTTGCTTCCATTTCTATTGTGTTCACTATCTCTCTATCTTAGACTGAAAGGTAAACCAGATGATTCAAATACTCTGCTGCACTGGTGGGAATGTAAATTGATACAGCCTCTATGGAGAACAGTATGGAGATGTCTTTAAAAACTAGGAACAAAAGTACCATACAACCCAGAAATCCCACTACTAGGCCTATATCCTGAGAAATACCACAATTCAAAATGACACATATACCCCAATGTTAATTGCAGCACTATTTACAATAGCCAGGACATGGAAGCAACCTAGACATCCATTGACAGGTGAATGGATACAGAAGTTGTGGTACATATATACAATGGAATATTAGCCATAAAAAGGAATGAATTTGAGTCAGTTTTAGCAAGGTAGATAAACTTAGAGTCTGTATACAGAGTGAAGTAAGTCAGATAGAGAAAAACAAATATTGTGTATGAATGCATATGTTTGTAATCTAGAAAGATGGTGCTGATGAACCTATTTGCATAGCAGCACTACAGACTTGAGGACACACCCAGGGAAGGGGAGGCTGGGATGAATTGAGAGAGTAGCACTGAAACATGTATGTTACCATATGTAAAACGGCCAGTGGGAACTTGCTATGTGACGCAGGGAACTCAGCCTGGTGTTCTGTGACAACCGAGAGGGGTGGGATAGAGATTCAAGAGGGAAGGGACATATGTGTACCCATGGTTGATTCATGCTGATATATGGCAAAGCTATTCTTCTTCAATTAAACATAAGTAAATTTTAAAAGTTATCCTGATGCTTAGTTTTCATGAAATCACCACTGTCACAATTCACTTAGTTTGAAAATTCACAATATTTTGTCTGCTCTCAAGTACTGAGAGAATAATTTCATCGGAAACTGTGTCTCTCAAGAGCAGTGAGTCTCCATGAGAGGCCAAGCCTTTGTGGTTATGAATTTGGAAAAGCAAGGATGACTTGAGGAAAAATATCATGTGGCTTATAATTACTTTATATAGATTATACTGTTTATACATACAGTATACACAGGGTATCCTGTATTCATATTACATACTATAAATACAGAGCACACTCTAATAGCTAAAGCCAGTCTTTAGTAACTGTACTAAATATTCATACCTGCTAACAAATCCCCAAGACTAAAGTACAGTCTCTGAAAAACAAGGAAGGACAAGAAGATAGATTTCAGGGAGAAGAAGGTGAAACAGTGAGCCAGGATGATCTGATTAAGCAGTTCTTTCTCTGAAGTTGACTTCGGCTTCTAACTTCTCAACTTTTGGAAAAAAGGTGCTTTCCCTATGTGAGCAGAGATTTCACAAAAGGATATCTGCACCTCCAAGGTGGGGAGCTGCAATAGCCAGTAGCCTGTCTACCCATGATCACACCCATCAGAGTCAAGAGAAGGGGCTCTGGGTCGATTCATCAAAAACCAATTCTCTAAAAGTGATAGACCAAAAATAATTATCCAAATAATCAATTCACAAACAACTAATTCACTAAATTCATCAGGGAATTGAGTTTAGGAAGATTTTTCTAGAATATATTCCATGAATATGAATATATTCTTCTCATGAATATATTCATGAATATATTTCTCTTAAATAGGTTCAATAAATGTGAATATGTTGGTAGTATTTTAAGGACTGTTCAATTTATCAGAAGTTTAGGTCACAGGTTCAGTCTTTTAATGAATATATTCATAAAGAACTTATTCATGAGGAGTATACTTATGAGCTAAACCATCCCATGAATATCGTGAAGAAGGATATAGTCAGTGAATTCTTTCATTCACTTACTCAATATTATGTGACAGGTAATGTCTGGGACACAAGGGCTACATCAAAATCAAAGTTCCTGACCTCATAGAGCATAGATTATTAATACATCTATTGCCTTTAAAGAATAATCTTTAAAATTAGTTTTTGACAAATAGATTGTATAAATTCAGTGAATTCACCCACTTCCAAGGGTGATGATAGTGATGCTGGGAACTCCTATATCACATGCTTTGATTTATTAACAAAAATGTTACACCATAAGTTCATAATATCAATGTTTATCAACCTTTCTATATTATGAACTTTGGAGAAAGCTCTATGGGAACATTATAAACAAATAACTAGTCATTCTGTGGGTAACCAGGGCTACTTCTCCACTCTGAAAAGGAAGAAGTGAGCAAATCAAGACTCAGAACATGAAGAGACCTGTCGATAACAAGCAGTAAATTGTATAACTGGAAATAAGACCCAGTGGTGTGGATTTCAAGTCAATGATTTTTTTCCACTTTTCAAAGCTGTGCTTACCATCAGTATTGCAACTTTGTACATTCCAAAGCTTGAGGGTTTGGTAGCTGGGCTTAACAGTGGCTATTAACTCAAATTTCTAAAATAACAATGAACAAGACACAGCCACTCTATTTAAAATAGATAATCAACAAGAGCTTACTCAAAATTCTATAATGACCTAAGTGGGAAAAGAATTGGAAAACAGTAAGTACATATATAACCGAATCACTCTGTGACACATCTGAAACTAACATAGCACTGTTTAAAAGAAAAACATATTTTACCATCTGTTTATTTTTTCAGATTTATATTTTCCAGCAATCTTTTTAAGCACAGGATGGTACACATATAATACATTAGAGCAACTTCTACGTTAAAGTGTGAAAATAAGGTTAATGTGAGTATAACAGTTATTGTTACTAATTTATTTTTATTAAGCAATGAATAGCTTCATTAAGTAATACATTAGTCTTTTTTGGTAGTTTCCTGAGAGAGAGAACAATAAAGCCGCTTGAGTTAAGCTTTGTGTGGCTTTTAAAAGAGAAAATGTTCATTTCCAAAGGGCACTACAGAGGGGGAGAAATCTAAGCTGAACATTGTTATTCTCTGAGAAAGTCATCAAAACGAAATGAAAACGTTGGCATTTGAGTCGACCGTTTGCATTTTACTGAGCAGGACTTCCACTAGCTATTGTGGTCACTGGGGAAGAGACGACTGAATATGAAGCGGATTTGCTGGAGGCTGTCTGACCTCTGTTTTTGTCTCTGAATTGAGCAAAGGCAGAAAAGGGCCTCTGCTATTGTTTTCCTGTGTACAGTCCACTTACTTATTTCTCCCCAATGAGTTCTCAAAAGGAACTCGAGCAAACAGGAATCGGACACTAGACCTTCTCGCTATTGATTTTGCTTGTTTAAAAACAGAGGTTTCTCAACTTTGTCAACATCTTGGTTCAAATGAAAACATGGGGTTACAGGGGACATAGTTTACAATCAAGCTCTGCTCATTTAGAAAACAATCACCACTATTTACATCAAGTTAAAAGGGGGGGGGGGCACTAACCACTTCCCTTTCCTTTGGAGTTGCATTAGTTCATTCTGCTACACAGTTTTTAAGGAAAAAATCCTATCCTTTAAGTGGGACAGTGCTTCATATATGAGGAGAGACCTCTTTTGAACACTGTGTAAACAGTAACAATTTTCACTCTGACTAATGCAGCTTAGTAATAACACCTTTGTTCCAAGCATGGTGTCATTAATGATTTCATTCTTAGAGCACTTAGCGTCTAAACTGGCTAAGTCCAAGGTTGCTCTGTGAGGTGGGGAAACCTCAGACAGCGTGTCACTAGAACCAGCAAAGCCTACTAATAATTCCCAGGAAATAAAAACAGAATCTGGATAATAAAGCCCGCCCACCCCCACCCCCCTTTTCCTTCGTGCCCATCTAGTCTCACGCTCTCCTAGGGAGCCTCGGGCAGAGACCTCGCACCTGGCGCTTCAGACCGAGAGCGCCTGACAGACACAAAATGGCGGCGTCATCACCTCAGCCAGGCGGGCCGTGTGCAGAGGTTCCAAGATGGCTGCGGTGGGCCGTGTGCAGAGGTTCCAAGATGGCTGCGGCGGGCCGTGTGCAGAGACGCTGCCCCGGGCGCTGCCATCCCATGGACCGGGGAGCCTGGTGCGCTGCCGTCTAGTTCTATGGGGTCGCACAGAGTCAGACACGACTGAGGCAACTTAGCAGCAGCAGCAAGCTGGAGGTTAGAGCTTTGCTTGCACCGCTCCAGTCTTC
>SJYC01143533.1:0-24532 GCA_006408675.1 Madoqua kirkii
AAATTTCATCAATATGAAATTGTAAAAACTGTGCTGTGAATTTTTTGAAAGCATGTTGTTTTTCATTTCAATCATTGAATCATCTGATTTTATACCTACTGCCATCATGGTTGAGAGAAATGGTAACTTTTCTTTCCTACATTTATAAGGAGGAAATAAGAATGATTCTACCTCCAAGTAAACATGAATGTTTTACTTACTCAACAGATATGCAGTTTTTCTGCAGTTACAAATTCCTGGTGATTGTTGGGGAAAGGAACGATTTGGCACATTATCTCTGACTTTAGAGATACTGATTTTTGGAGTGCATGTGTATGTAAATTAAGTACATATTGCCTAGTGCTAAAATAAATAATTGACAATGATCTTTGGAATGGATGGCTTATGTTCTCTTCAGGAGATTAGGAGAAGTTTCACAGAAATCCCATAAAAAAGTTTTCATTAATGCATTTGGATAGGAAGGCTACTTTAAATGAAGGGATTTTTAAGAATAAAGGGATGGAAGTTTACCAGGTTATTTTGTTCGCACGATTTCTGTCTCTTTCTGAGCTCTGTGAACACATAATATACATGAACTGCATATTTTTATCTTTGAATCCCCAGAGCTTCAATGTGCAATGCGTGTTTGCTGAATGAACAAACGGACTATGTGTCCTTCGGTAAAAATATTTTGCATGCAGGAAACGTGGCAAGAGGTACTGATTGATGCCGACTCATGATGGACTCTGAATTTTAAGTTAAGAAGTTTGAACTATATTCAGAAGAATTTCAAGAAGCGAAGAGGTGGCATAAAGATATCTTTATATGATTAATCTGGCAGCTATGGACCATAAGTAAAATAGAGGCTTGTTGACAACATCCTCACAAAGATGTTTATAAGGTGCACATGGAAAATTTTAAGATAAATTTATATTAATTATACTTAGAAACGTGAATTATCTCCACTCCAAACCAAAAATCAAAGGGAAATAACTGAGCTGAGAAGATCAAATAGGATTAAGCCAGAAAATTTAAGTTCTCATTTTGATACTCTGTTCCATGATTTATTTCAAAAAAAAAAAAAAAGAAATTAACCTTACTCAGTCTTATCCTCAGCTCAGTAACATTATGGCTCTTCTCTTTTTTGTTCCCATTAGGTTTTATTTCTTTTCTGAATTGCTCAAACATTCACCAAGGCTTATTATTATACATCTTTAAACTCTCCTGCTATGACTACATAAATGGAGAATGAAATCTGATTTTGAGACAGTCTTAAATGTTCCTATTTATATTTCAGCTACTCATGCATGAACCTGATTATTATGTGTACATAGCCATAGTTAGTGAATTCACGAAACATACTGCAAGAAAACCATATTTCACTCAAAGGAACAACAGAAAACTGCCTGTCATTTGTGTTTTATGAAGATAAATCATTGACCCACAAAAAGTCACGAGATGGCTTGTAACACAGCACTTGCACTTCATCCCTGAAGGCACTGTGGCCCTGTCAATTAGACATCGGTGAGCACAGCTTAGTTTCCCTTTCTCACAGCATTACTGTCACTACTGACCACTCTATTTATTATAGGAGAAGTGGGTTCTTCCCAGGAAGCACAAAGCTAAATTGTATTGCACATTCTGTTTTTATTCACAGCATCTGTGCTTCATTCGTCCTTTTTTTTTTTTTTTGGTCAATTGAACTCAGCATTAAAAAGAATATTTTCTTATAAACCAAAGTCATATATATTGTGAAAATGTATCAATGCAAAACAAAAAACAAAACCTAAAACCCATCATGGTCATTGATATTGCAAATCTGTTCTCAGAACACTAGAAGAGCTTATGAACTCCCAAACACAACTGTAATTTAGTGAAATACTATGTCATTACCACAGAAAACAGTGCTTCAATCTAATGAAGACCCAGAGAAAAATTGTGTCCATGTTAGGACCATTTTTCTCCAATGTGAGTTCAAACAGTGGCACCAAATTTGTTCTTCATTTGTTTTTGCATGCTATGGCCTCTGGAATATAGCTGAGAGGATGGTTGTTTCTCTTAAGTAAATTTATGCCATGTCAGGGATAAAGAAGTTATATAATTCAACTTATAAACATTTTATTCATCTTCATTGGGCTTAAAAATGTATACATGGGTTAAGAGTTGTGTTTAAAAAATGTTGCTTCTGAAAACATATAGCTTGTAGCTTCAAAATAAAAGCATTCTACCATAGTTGTTCAAACAGTAAGAATGGCATGATAAGATCAGTTGAAATAACACAAAGAAAAACCAAAGGCATTGAGCCTCAACCACAAACGGTAGGTAGGATGATGAGAGTCAGATGGGATCTGGTCTTGCCTTTAAAAGAACCTGCAAATCCTTGATGGAAGGGATCTAAAGTGAAATTGAAAAGTGAGAGTGTTAGTCACTCAGTTGTTTCTGACTTTTTGTGACTCATGGACTGTAGCCCACCAGGCTCCTCTGGCCATGGAATTCTCCAGGCAAGAATACTGCAGTGGATTTCCATTCCCTCTCCAGGGGAGTTTCCTGACCCAGGGGTCAAACCTAGGTCTCCTACATTGCAGGCGATTCTTTACCATCTGAGTCACAAGACCAAGGAAGCCCTACTGTACCAGTAAATACATGAGTAATTCAAAGACATTATCTGATTTTAAAAGCTAGTCACATGGTTTACAGATGGTACTGAACTACATAGTTTCTGCAGGCCAGGCCAGGAAGCAGAACATGGGACTCCAAAGATAGACCTAGCAGAAGGTGAAACTGCAGACTATGCCCTTCCCTAATTCAAGGTAAGTCAGCGTCCAAGCAACATGTAAGGAGGAAGATCAGATGGAAAGCTGAGTGTCCTTGAGGCCTCCCTGGAAGGCCGACAAATCATGTGGCCTTTTAGGTACTACTCTTCCAACCCCAGATAGCTTCATTTAAAACACATCAGCAAAGGGAACGGAGAAGGCAATGGCACCCCACTCCAGTACTCTTGCCTGGAAAACCCCAGGACGTGACTGAACGACTTCCCTTTCACTTTTCACTTTCATGCACTGGAGAAGGAAATGGCAACCCACTCCAGTGTTCTTGCCTAGAGGATCCCAGGGACAGGGGAGCCTGGTGGGCTGCCATCTATGGGGTTGCACAGAGTCAGACATGACTGATGTGACTTAGCAGCAGCAAAGGGAAGCCTGTTAAAAGATAAGTTACTCAGAAGATGAAAGGATGTAGATGACACAGCTTGAAGAAACTGGGAGCCTGTGGCAACCGAAAAGTCAGAAAATAGAAATTCAGTAATTGTCTTCAAATATCTCTTCTCTCTACTCCTTGAAGACAAATATGAACTGAATTGAATTTCTCCCCTCCAGTGCTCCCTTCTGCTCAGTCATGTCTGACTCTTTGTGACCTCATAGATTATACAGTCCATGGAATTCTCCAGGCTAGAATACCAGACTGGGTAGCCTTTCCCTTCTCCAGGGGATCTTCCCAACCCAGGGATCGAACCTAGGTCTCCCGCATTGCAGGCAGATTCTTTACCAGCTGAGCCCAAGAATACTGGAATAGGTCGTGTATCCCTTCTCTAGCACATCTTCCTGACCCAGGAATTGAACTGGGGTCTGCATTGCAGGTGGATGCTTTACCAACTGAGCTATCAGGGAAGCCCTTTGTGAGGAATAAATATATGTAAATAATCTGATTTAGAATTCAGTGCTCAAATAGAGTTAGATGAGCTAACAGTGTCCAGGCGAGTTGGGTGAAGCTTCACAGAAGAGGTAACGTTTCGGGGAGGGGTTGGTGGGTTTCAGAGAGGATGAGGGGCAGTCTGTTAGATGGAGGGTGTTATAAGCCTCGAGGATGAGGAGAGAATGAAGTCAAATTGACAGAGCTGTGAAGAAACCAGGAAGCACCAGGAACAGTGTGTGCACTCTGGCTAGTGACCAGGGCTCCTGGGCCAGAGAGTGACTTGGGAGACAAACGATGCTGGAACTTAATGTCCAGACCAGGATATGAATGACCACATGCCTTATAAAGACATTTGGGCATTATGGCTATAGAACCTGAGACAGTTTTAGAGGTTGCTTGAGTTTATTTAATGAAATCAAAAATCTCCATGAAGCTGGAGTTAAATGCAGAGAGAAAAATATTCCCCTCTTGCTCCTGCTGTTTCTCAAATGAATGATATTTTAAAGGAACATTAACTTACTCAGTAGTTAAGACAAGGATCTATTCAATTTAACAAGGTGTTATCATGATCTAGACAAGCTGTTCTTTCATGAAACGACTTAAAGTTCTATTTTAAAAACTTAAGTTCTACATTTGATAATATTACTCAGAATGTAATGAGCTGGCAGAGATACGAGGTCTTCTGCAAGTCCAAAGGAAGCTGATTTTGGGGGGCGGGGGAGACCAAGCACAGGAAGCATTCCATTTTAGTCTTCCGGTCTTTGCTGGGGGCATCTTAAGAGAAAGAGACGAGCCATGAATGACAAGAACCACAAATCTTGATGGAGGGAATCCAGAATGAAGCTGCCATCCCAGTAAATACCGTAGTGACTAAACAAATGATCTGATTTTAAAATATAGTCACGAGGTTCACAGAGCATACCAAGCAGAAAGTGTACAAACACCCTCTTGTGGTGTCTGCCCCTGTCATCTATGGGACCTGAAATGCCAAACAAGAATTTCTGACTGTTAAAGTAGAAGGCTTCTACCAGATCTATAAACACAAGCCTGCATTTGCATGATTCTGGGTAGCAGTATAATCGACTTTTCTGGGCTACACAAGGAATCATTATTTTTCTCAGACTCTGGAAAGAGTGGTCCTGCTGTTATTAACAGCCCTTGAAATAAGGGCCACTTAAGAGTTTACTCTGAAAAACAATGGTAAATATCCATGACTGTGGATGTGCTAAATTAAGATAAGGAGATGCCTAAGCCAAAGATGTTTTATTAATTGGAAATAAGTGTCATTGGAAAGGGGCTTCCCAGGTGGCGCTAGTGGTAAAGAATCCACCTGCTGAGGCAGGTAGATACAAGAGATGCGGGTTTGATCCCTGGATTGGAAAGATTCCCTGGAGGAGGGCATGGTAACCCACTCCGATATTCTTGCCTGGAGAATGCCATGGACTGAGGAGCCTGGTGGGCTACTGTCCATAGGGTGGCACAGAGTCAGACAGGAGTGAAGCAACTTGGCACACACACGTCATTGGGGAGGAAAAATGCATAGGGAGGCATGTGTTTGTCACTGTACCTGTCTAAGACTATTTATTCCCTTCCAAATTAGACTTCAGCCTGGGTTCACACAAAGGGGCAGCCACAGGTGACCACGTCTGTATCTCACCAGCCTGTACTTGGACAGATCAGACCAGTTGTTGCTGTTGTTTAGTCACTGACCAGGGCCTGATTCTTTGTAACCCCATAGATGGTAGCCCTCCAGGCAAGCATACTGGAATGGGTTTCCATTTCCTTCTCCAGAGATCCTCCCAACCCAGGGACTGAACCCATGTTTCCTGCATTGGCAGGCAGATTCTTGACCAATGAGTCACCTGGGAAGCCCGTTGAAACCAAAACGGGTACCCTTTCTGAGCCTGGCAAACAGGGGCACAATGATGTACAGCCTGCAGAAGGCACTATTTTTATTTACTTAAATGATCTCCCTGGAGTTAGGCATTTCTCAGCCTGGGATGCCACTGAAAGCACCCTACTGGAAACAGCTTACCAGAAATGGTTTTGTTCATAAGGCTCTCCCACCTAAACGATTCCTGGAATCAGACCAAATTCAAAGACATAGCTTCCCAAGGCCTTTCAGCTGAAGGAAGCAGACCCAAAACCTGTAATGCATACATCTGAGCCATTTACAGGAGTAGCTTGTGGACCACATGTGTTGCAATCACCCAGGTCATTTGTCGGAAATGCAAACTCTCAGTCTGAACCCCGAGAAGTCTAAAGCCCAAGGTTGACTGTGAGGTCTGTGGGTCATGATAAACAGCCAGGGCTGAGATCCATCCCATAGCAGTGCCATCCCATAGAAAAAAGAGGCAAGTCGCATCTGTAAGCTTAGATTTTCTAGTAGCTACATTTAGCAAAATGATAAAGAAACGGGGCTTAGTTTTAATAATATATTTAATTTGACACAATATATCCAAAATACACTTTTAACATGTAACAAATATGAAAAAGTTACTAATGAGATGACCTGCATTTTCCCCCCATAGGAAGTCTGAATCTCTCAAGCATGCCATAGACATTTGCAGCTAACACTGACATACTGGGCAGTGACGACAGAGAAGAAAGTCAGGATTTCTGCCTTCATTAAAGCTATTGCATCAATCCCAGGAGATTAGGATTAACCTATATACACGATTGATACTATATATAAAATTAACAGTCCTGTCTGACTCTCTATGATCCCATGGACTGTAAGCTGGCCAGTCTTCTCTGTCTATGGGATTTCTCAGGCAAAAATAGTGGAGTGAATTGCCATTCCCTTCTCCAGGGGCTCCTCCTGACCCAGAGATGGAACCTAGATCTCTTGCATTGCAGCAGACGTTTTACTCTGAGCAACCAGGGAAACCCAGTTTAAAATAGTGTAAAATAGTGTAAACCAGGGAAACCCAGTGTAAAATAACCAGTGAGAACCTACTGTATAGCAGAGGGGACTCTGCAGAATGCTCCGTGGTGACCTGAATGCGAAGGAAATCCAAAAGGGAGGGGCTATAAGCATATGCGTGACTGATTCGTTCTGCTGTGGAGTAGAAATAACACAACACTGTAAAGCAACTATAATGAAAATTAACAGATCAAGTTACAGCAAGTCCTAAACCAGCCCCAGTCCTGAAGACTGAGGGGAGGAGAAGGGGACACAGAGAACGAGATGGTTGGATCGCATCAGCGACTTGATGGGCCTGAGTCTGAGCTTGAGCAGGCTCCAGGAGTTTGAGTGTGAGCAGGAAACCCAGGGATCGAACCTAGGTCTCCCGCATTGCAGGCAGATTCTTTACCAGCTGAGCCCAAGAATACTGGAATAGGTCGTGTATCCCTTCTCTAGCACATCTTCCTGACCCAGGAATTGAACTGGGGTCTGCATTGCAGGTGGATGCTTTACCAACTGAGCTATCAGGGAAGCCCTTTGTGAGGAATAAATATATGTAAATAATCTGATTTAGAATTCAGTGCTCAAATAGAGTTAGATGAGCTAACAGTGTCCAGGCGAGTTGGGTGAAGCTTCACAGAAGAGGTAACGTTTCGGGGAGGGGTTGGTGGGTTTCAGAGAGGATGAGGGGCAGTCTGTTAGATGGAGGGTGTTATAAGCCTCGAGGATGAGGAGAGAATGAAGTCAAATTGACAGAGCTGTGAAGAAACCAGGAAGCACCAGGAACAGTGTGTGCACTCTGGCTAGTGACCAGGGCTCCTGGGCCAGAGAGTGACTTGGGAGACAAACGATGCTGGAACTTAATGTCCAGACCAGGATATGAATGACCACATGCCTTATAAAGACATTTGGGCATTATGGCTATAGAACCTGAGACAGTTTTAGAGGTTGCTTGAGTTTATTTAATGAAATCAAAAATCTCCATGAAGCTGGAGTTAAATGCAGAGAGAAAAATATTCCCCTCTTGCTCCTGCTGTTTCTCAAATGAATGATATTTTAAAGGAACATTAACTTACTCAGTAGTTAAGACAAGGATCTATTCAATTTAACAAGGTGTTATCATGATCTAGACAAGCTGTTCTTTCATGAAACGACTTAAAGTTCTATTTTAAAAACTTAAGTTCTACATTTGATAATATTACTCAGAATGTAATGAGCTGGCAGAGATACGAGGTCTTCTGCAAGTCCAAAGGAAGCTGATTTTGGGGGGCGGGGGAGACCAAGCACAGGAAGCATTCCATTTTAGTCTTCCGGTCTTTGCTGGGGGCATCTTAAGAGAAAGAGACGAGCCATGAATGACAAGAACCACAAATCTTGATGGAGGAATCCAGAATGAAGCTGCCATCCCAGTAAATACCGTAGTGACTAAACAAATGATCTGATTTTAAAATATAGTCACGAGGTTCACAGAGCATACCAAGCAGAAAGTGTACAAACACCCTCTTGTGGTGTCTGCCCCTGTCATCTATGGGACCTGAAATGCCAAACAAGAATTTCTGACTGTTAAAGTAGAAGGCTTCTACCAGATCTATAAACACAAGCCTGCATTTGCATGATTCTGGGTAGCAGTATAATCGACTTTTCTGGGCTACACAAGGAATCATTATTTTTCTCAGACTCTGGAAAGAGTGGTCCTGCTGTTATTAACAGCCCTTGAAATAAGGGCCACTTAAGAGTTTACTCTGAAAAACAATGGTAAATATCCATGACTGTGGATGTGCTAAATTAAGATAAGGAGATGCCTAAGCCAAAGATGTTTTATTAATTGGAAATAAGTGTCATTGGAAAGGGGCTTCCCAGGTGGCGCTAGTGGTAAAGAATCCACCTGCTGAGGCAGGTAGATACAAGAGATGCGGGTTTGATCCCTGGATTGGAAAGATTCCCTGGAGGAGGGCATGGTAACCCACTCCGATATTCTTGCCTGGAGAATGCCATGGACTGAGGAGCCTGGTGGGCTACTGTCCATAGGGTGGCACAGAGTCAGACAGGAGTGAAGCAACTTGGCACACACACGTGCCATTGGGGAAGAAAAATGCATAGGGAGGCATGTGTTTGTCACTGTACCTGTCTAAGACTATTTATTCCCTTCCAAATTAGACTTCAGCCTGGCTTCACACAAAGGGGCAGCCACAGGTGGCCACGTCTATATCTCACCAGCCTATACTTGGGCAGATTAGACCAGTTGTTGCTGTTGTTCAGTCATTAACCAGGGCCTGATTCTTTGTAACCCCATAGACGGTAGCCCTCCAGGCAAGCATACTGGAATGGGTTTCCATTTCCCTTCTCCAGAGATCCTCCCAACCCAGGGACTGAACCCATGTTTCCTGCACTGGCAGGCAGATTCTTGACCAATGAGTCACCTGGGAAGCCTGCTGAAACCAAAACGGGTACCCTTTCTGAGCCTGGCAAACAGGGGCACAATGATGTACAGCCTGCAGAAGGCACTATTTTTATTTACTTAAATGATCTCCCTGGAGTGAGGCATTTCTCAGCCTAGGATGCCACTGAAAGCACCCTACTGGAAAGATTAGACCAGTTGTTGCTGTTGTTCAGTCATTAACCAGGGCCTGATTCTTTGTAACCCCATAGACGGTAGCCCTCCAGGCAAGCATACTGGAATGGGTTTCCATTTCCCTTCTCCAGAGATCCTCCCAACCCAGGGACTGAACCCATGTTTCCTGCACTGGCAGGCAGATTCTTGACCAATGAGTCACCTGGGAAGCCTGCTGAAACCAAAACGGGTACCCTTTCTGAGCCTGGCAAACAGGGGCACAATGATGTACAGCCTGCAGAAGGCACTATTTTTATTTACTTAAATGATCTCCCTGGAGTGAGGCATTTCTCAGCCTAGGATGCCACTGAAAGCACCCTACTGGAAACAGCTTACCAGAAATGGTTTTGTTCATAAGGCTCTCCCACATGAACGATTCCTGGAATCAGACCAAATTCAAAGACATAGCTTACCCAAGGCCTTTCAGCTGAAGGAAGCAGACCCAAAACCTGTAATGCATACATCTGAGCCATTTACAGGAGTAGCTTGTGGACCACATGTGTTGCAATCACCCAGGTCATTTGTTGGAAATGCAAACTCTCAGCCTGAACCCTGAGAAGTCTAAAGCCCAAGGTTGACTATGAGGTCTGTGGGTCATGATAAACAGCCAGGGCTGAGATCCATCCCATAGCAGTGCCATCCCATAGAAAAAGAAGGCAAGTCACATCTGTAAGTTTAGATTTTCTAGTAGCTACATTTAGCAAAATAATAAAGAAACTGGGGGCTTAGTTTTAGTAATATATTTAATTTGACACAATATATCCAAAATACACTTTTAACATGTAACAAATATGAAAAGGTTATTAATGAGATGGCCTGCATTTTTCCCCCATAGGAAGTCTGAATCTCTCAAGCATGCCATAGACATTTGTGGCTAACACTGACATACTGGGCAGTGACGACAGAGAAGAAAGTCAGAATTTGTGCCTTCATTAAAGCTATTGCATCAATCCCAGGAGATTAGGATTAACCTATATACACGATTGATACTATATATAAAATTAACAGTCCTGTCTGACTCTCTATGATCCCATGGACTGTAAGCTGGCCAGTCTTCTCTGTCTATGGGATTTCTCAGGCAAAAATAGTGGAGTGAATTGCCATTCCCTTCTCCAGGGGCTCCTCCTGACCCAGAGATGGAACCTAGATCTCTTGCATTGCAGCAGACGTTTTACTCTGAGCAACCAGGGAAACCCAGTGTAAAATAGTGTAAAATAGTGTAAACCAGGGAAACCCAGTGTAAAATAACCAGTGAGAACCTACTGTATAGCAGAGGGGACTCTGCAGAATGCTCCGTGGTGACCTGAATGGGAAGGAAATCCAAAAGGGAGGGGCTATAAGCATATGCGTGACTGATTCGTTCTGCTGTGGAGTAGAAATAACACAACACTGTAAAGCAACTATAATGAAAATTAACAGATCAAGTTACAGCAAGTCCTAAACCAGCCCCAGTCCTGAAGACTGAGGGGAGGAGAAGGGGACACAGAGAACGAGATGGTTGGATCGCATCAGCGACTTGATGGGCCTGAGTCTGAGCTTGAGCAGGCTCCAGGAGTTTGAGTGTGAGCAGGCTCTGGGAGTTGGTGATGGACAGGGAAGCCTGGCGTGCAGCAGTCCATGGGGTTGCAAAGAGTTGGACACAGCTGAGGGACTGAACTGAAACCAGCCCAGCTTTGAGTTGCCAGGCTACACTGGTTTTTGTTGTTGTTGTTGTTACTCTTCCTCCTTAACCCACAGCCTAAGTTTCATATCCCTCATCCCTACCACATTTACCTACTAAATTCCTATCTTACATTTCAGCTGAAATAGAAGTTCCTCTTTCTTGGTTGCTTTAGCCACCCTCATTTCCCAACCCCAACACCACTAAAAACAGCAAACAAGCATGTAAACAAAACTCAGGGTACCTAGTTTCATATTTCCTTGGTATATACTCTCAGAACAGTGTATATCTTTCATAAACACTATCACACTTGGCTCTGCTTTTATTCTTGTGATTGATAATTATTGACTGACTCCTTCTCTGTAAGGAATGGCACTGGGTCTATATCTAGCAGACGGTGTATATTCAAAATAATTATGTTGAATAGATAAAAGAATTCCTGAATTGAGACTTGGAAATGGCAACCCACTCCAGTATTCTTGCCTGGAGAATCCCATGGACGGAGGAGCCTGGTGGGCTACAGTCCACGGGGTTGCAAAGAGTCAGACATGACTGAGTGACTTCACACACACATGATATGTGTATATATATACACACACACATACACAGGTATTTCTTTTCCAGATCTTAAAGGCCAGAGGGAAATTCAGTGTAAGCCTATTTAAGCTCAAGCTTCAGGACTCCTCAGTTATGGGACCACCATGAGATTGTACATTGCTAGCAGTCCCCTCCTTCCCTAGGGAGGGAAGCCAGGTAACATTTATTTCTGGTAAATCGCCTAATGAGTTCTCAGAAAACAAGGGGCTTGAGCTCTGAGAAGTCCAATACTTTGTTGTGAATTTTTTCTCATTCTATATAAAGATTCCACATTATATTTACTTTTGTATTTGTAATTCCGTATTCCTTTCTTGTAAACAGTTTTCTCATCTCCAAATTGTATGAAGTCTCATGATCCACAAAGCCTGGCTCTATTGCTACAGAGAACATAAAAGCTTTCATCCTTTCATCATTTTGTACATTAGGAACAAAAGCAATCCTTTTTCCAAAAATTTGGATTATAATGCTGTGTATTGTAATGACCTTTCTTTTCAAAGTGACGGAGAAGACAATGGCAAGCCACTCCAGTACTCCTGCCTAGAAAATCCCATGGACGGAAGAGCCTGGTGGGCTGCAGTTCATGGGGTTGCTACAAGTCGGACACAACTGGGCGACTTCACTTTCACTTTTCACTTTCATGCATTGGAGGAGGAAATGGCAACCCACTCCAGTGTTCTTGCCTGGAGAATCCCAGGGACAGGCTGCATACAGGCTAACAGTGCCAGAGGGAGAATGAAGGGGTGTGTCCATGGCAGGGGGTACATCCCATTGCTTCTTACACAATCCTAAATACCACTCTTAAAGACCACAGGGCTGACATCAGACTTTCCTTCTGCCAATTGTAGTCCCCTTCAATGGGTTAACTTCACTGGTTTGATAGAACAGAAGATTATGGAACTAGGGAAATGAAGATCTGCATAATTTAAACATAGTCAGCAAATGCAAAATTTAGGGGAGTACTATCACAAACAAAGCGTAATTTGCACGATCCTCACTCATACACACAACAAGTGAACTTCTAGGAAATACAAACAGCATAATAAGTGCTGGGGTGTGGTGGGAGGTAAATGGATCCCAACCCTGCTGTCACTAAGTCTAGAGTCACAGAAATCATCACTATTACAAGAGTTCAGAACACAACAGAATGATAACCCTGGTCCTTGTGGTTAGGAAAGATTTTATAAAGATGGCAAATTTTGAAATAGATCTGTGAGGAGAGGAAAAATGTAGACAGTAAACATGAAAGGAAACAAGATTCTAGGAGAGGACATCGCCAGCAGTTAATAATCTGATTGCTTTCTCTATCACTCATCGTGTGCCATCCAAAGATATCAAATCTAGGACATCATTAGGAAGGTTTCTATTACCTTTATTGTTGCCTTTTGAGTGTGCATGCTTTTTTTTTTTAAAGAAACTTTGTTGAGATTTTTGAAGTACTATAGGAATATGCAATGTACACAGACATAATAAATATAGTTTTTATAGGAGGAACAGGCTTAGCAATGTAAAGAGCATGCTGCAAGGGCTGCCATAAGGCACACGTTTATGCTAAATAATTTTGGGGTTCAGCCTTCATCTCGTCTCCTCTTGGCCTGATTATCAGGAACTTGCGATTGAGACGAGCAGGCAAGTCAGGAGACCACGGAAAATCTGCTGTTGAAAGTGAAGCCTGAGCAAACTTGAATTTAATAGGTAGCCCTCCATGCCCCTGTGAATCCTCACTGTTGCTTTAATTTCAGATCCTCTGTTCTATTTGCCATTTAACCACCATGCTCTCCTAAATAGCTGAATAGCTTTTGCTGGAGTAAACAATATAGCTATTCTCTGTTTAGAGACACAAAAAGGCAATACACAACAAAAAAAAACAGATAAGTTAGAAACTTAAATAAAGGACTAAGGTTAGAAACTGAATTTTCCTTTTGATAAATGACTTAATAAAAGAGATTAAAAAAAAAACTGCTATAACTACTCCCACACCCCAGTTCTGCCATAAAAATAATGATTAAATCCAACAATAGGTTTGAAATCCCATTTTATTCACTGTAATAATAGATAGGGTTTTAAAGTCATTTTTATGAAAGCACACATTTTTCAGTGAACAGAACATTGCAGAACTGCTGTCGGCTTGCAGGACTATCCTAGTAGGACTCTGTTCTCTGCAGCACTGGTCTCAGAGTGCTCAGATACATGGAGCTCCAACAGCATGGGGATGTATGCTTGCATGCTAAGTCACTTCAGTCGTGTCTGACTCTGTGCAACTCTGGACCACAGCCTGCCAGGCTCCTCTGTCCATGGGATTCTCTAGGCAAGAATACTGGAGTGGGTTGCCATGCTCTCCTCCAGGGGGACTGAACCTGAGTTTCTTAGCTTTGCTGCATTGGTAGGTGGTTTTTTTGGGTTTTTCTTTTCTTTTTTTTTTTTTGTATTGTTTTGTTTTGTTTTATCACTAGAGCCACCTAGGAAGCCCATAGCATGGAGATAGTCAACCTGTCAGAGATTCCAAGACTGCTTCACCTGCCCAGGTTCCTGAGGATGATATACTGTGTAAGAAAATGACTCAATCAGGCATCTGCAACTTTTTTTCATAATTGAAAATTGAAAAGAGGAAGCCTACTGGCCTCATGGCTTAATCAATTAAAAAGACATTTGTGGGACTTCCCTCATAGCTCAGTGGTAAAGAATCTGCATGCCAAGGCAGGAGACACGCATCTGATCCCTGATCCAGGAAGATCCCACCTGCTGCGGAGCAACTAAGCCCGCGCGCCACCACTGTTGTGCTCTAGAGTCCAGGAAGTGCAACCACTGAGCCCGCCTGCCACAGCCACGGAAGGAGGCACGTCCCGGAGCCTGCGCTCTGCAACGAGAGAATCCACCACAACGGGAAGCCCTCGCATTGCGACTCGAGAGTAGGCCCCCCTCTCTGCAATTACAGGAAAAGCCACGCAGCAACAAAGCCATAAATCAACTAATTAATCAACTTAAAAAACACATTTGTCAGCGTTAGAAAGCAGTGACCCTTCCTCTAGGTTGTTCACAGCCCTGCCTGGTAGGGGCTGAATTTCGACTCTCCTTACTCCTTACAGACAGGTCTTGTGCAGTAAACAGCTGTGCACCTGTAAGGATGACCTCAACCTCAGTTCCCTAAGAGATGGTGCCCTCTGTATAAGCCAAGACACATCTCCTTAGGAGTTTATTGCACTTTGCAGAATTCTCAATAAACAATTTCTCCATCTAGAATTTGAAATCTCTGTCTAGAAAATACACATTTTCCTTATTTTTCTGGATTTCAAGATGTCTTAGAGCTACTTAGGAACAATGGCACAGCAAGCAGGGGGACATCACTGAATCTCTAACTCTCATGAAAGCCTCACTGATACCTCAACATGTCCTGTTTCAGCTTCCACGTGTTCGTGGTTGGATTCTTGCCATTCCTGCCAGGAGGGTTCTTACAGCGGTTAGGGTTCTGTCCTCACTGCTCCAGGCTGGCCACTGCTCGAGTCCTCCAGGTGTAAGTCCAGTGGCCTGGCCTGAGCACAGACTTTCCTTCTGCCAATTGTAGTCCCCTTCAATGGGTTAACTTCACTGGTTTGATAGAACAGAAGATTATGGAACTAGGGAAATGAAGATCTGCATAATTTAAACATAGTCAGCAAATGCAAAATTTAGGGGAGTACTATCACAAACAAAGCGTAATTTGCACGATCCTCACTCATACACACAACAAGTGAACTTCTAGGAAATACAAACAGCATAATAAGTGCTGGGGTGTGGTGGGAGGTAAATGGATCCCAACCCTGCTGTCACTAAGTCTAGAGTCACAGAAATCATCACTATTACAAGAGTTCAGAACACAACAGAATGATAACCCTGGTCCTTGTGGTTAGGAAAGATTTTATAAAGATGGCAAATTTTGAAATAGATCTGTGAGGAGAGGAAAAATGTAGACAGTAAACATGAAAGGAAACAAGATTCTAGGAGAGGACATCGCCAGCAGTTAATAATCTGATTGCTTTCTCTATCACTCATTGTGTGCCATCCAAAGATATCAAATCTAGGACATCATTAGGAAGGTTTCTATTACCTTTATTGTTGCCTTTTGAGTGTGCATGCTTTTTTTTTTTTAAAGAAACTTTGTTGAGATTTTTGAAGTACTATAGGAATATGCAATGTACACAGACATAATAAATATAGTTTTTATAGGAGGAACAGGCTTAGCAATGTAAAGAGCATGCTGCAAGGGCTGCCATAAGGCACACGTTTATGCTAAATAATTTTGGGGTTCAGCCTTCATCTCGTCTCCTCTTGGTCTGATTATCAGGAACTTGCGATTGAGACGAGCAGGCAAGTCAGGAGACCACGGAAAATCTGCTGTTGAAAGTGAAGCCTGAGCAAACTTGAATTTAATAGGTAGCCCTCCATGCCCCTGTGAATCCTCACTGTTGCTTTAATTTCAGATCCTCTGTTCTATTTGCCATTTAACCACCATGCTCTCCTAAATAGCTGAATAGCTTTTGCTGGAGTAAACAATATAGCTATTCTCTGTTTAGAGACACAAAAAGGCAATACACAACAAAAAAAAACAGATAAGTTAGAAACTTAAATAAAGGACTAAGGTTAGAAACTGAATTTTCCTTTTGATAAATGACTTAATAAAAGAGATTAAAAAAAAAACTGCTATAACTACTCCCACACCCCAGTTCTGCCATAAAAATAATGATTAAATCCAACAATAGGTTTGAAATCCCATTTTATTCACTGTAATAATAGATAGGGTTTTAAAGTCATTTTTATGAAAGCACACATTTTTCAGTGAACAGAACATTGCAGAACTGCTGTCGGCTTGCAGGACTATCCTAGTAGGACTCTGTTCTCTGCAGCACTGGTCTCAGAGTGCTCAGATACATGGAGCTCCAACAGCATGGGGATGTATGCTTGCATGCTAAGTCACTTCAGTCGTGTCTGACTCTGTGCAACTCTGGACCACAGCCTGCCAGGCTCCTCTGTCCATGGGATTCTCTAGGCAAGAATACTGGAGTGGGTTGCCATGCTCTCCTCCAGGGGGACTGAACCTGAGTTTCTTAGCTTTGCTGCATTGGTAGGTGGTTTTTTTGGGTTTTTCTTTTCTTTTTTTTTTTTTGTATTGTTTTGTTTTGTTTTATCACTAGAGCCACCTAGGAAGCCCATAGCATGGAGATAGTCAACCTGTCAGAGATTCCAAGACTGCTTCACCTGCCCAGGTTCCTGAGGATGATATACTGTGTAAGAAAATGACTCAATCAGGCATCTGCAACTTTTTTTCATAATTGAAAATTGAAAAGAGGAAGCCTACTGGCCTCATGGCTTAATCAATTAAAAAGACATTTGTGGGACTTCCCTCATAGCTCAGTGGTAAAGAATCTGCATGCCAAGGCAGGAGACGCGCATCTGATCCCTGATCCAGGAAGATCCCACCTGCTGCGGAGCAACTAAGCCCGCGCGCCACCACTGTTGTGCTCTAGAGTCCAGGAAGTGCAACCACTGAGCCCGCCTGCCACAGCCACGGAAGGGGGCACGTCCCGGAGCCTGCGCTCTGCAACGAGAGAATCCACCACAACGGGAAGCCCTCGCATTGCGACTCGAGAGTAGGCCCCCCTCTCTGCAATTACAGGAAAAGCCACGCAGCAACAAGCCATAAATCAACTAATTAATCAACTTAAAAAACACATTTGTCAGCGTTAGAAAGCAGTGACCCTTCCTCTAGGTTGTTCACAGCCCTGCCTGGTAGGGGCTGAATTTCGACTCTCCTTACTCCTTACAGACAGGTCTTGTGCAGTAAACAGCTGTGCACCTGTAAGGATGACCTCAACCTCAGTTCCCTAAGAGATGGTGCCCTCTGTATAAGCCAAGACACATCTCCTTAGGAGTTTATTGCACTTTGCAGAATTCTCAATAAACAATTTCTCCATCTAGAATTTGAAATCTCTGTCTAGAAAATACACATTTTCCTTATTTTTCTGGATTTCAAGATGTCTTAGAGCTACTTAGGAACAATGGCACAGCAAGCAGGGGGACATCACTGAATCTCTAACTCTCATGAAAGCCTCACTGATACCTCAACATGTCCTGTTTCAGCTTCCACGTGTTCGTGGTTGGATTCTTGCCATTCCTGCCAGGAGGGTTCTTACAGCGGTTAGGGTTCTGTCCTCACTGCTCCAGGCTGGCCACTGCTCGAGTCCTCCAGGTGTAAGTCCAGTGGCCTGGCCTGAGCTGATGAGAGCCCATGAGTGGCAGCTGCCCTTTGCATGGTCTCGCCACCACTGGTAGCACCCCTTATCCACAAGCCTTCACTGAAAACGCTTCCACTCTCCACTTTAGGCCGTGGGGTCTTTCCCCTCTGTCTCATTCTACCATTTTACTCTACCTTTTTCATGGGGGAGAATGGGCCCAAAAAACTCATTTACACTAAGTATTTGTATCTCAAAAGTTGCTTAAAATACTTCCTACAATATACAAATATCTACTTGTAAAACTCCATGCTTCTTTGCGCAGACAGTTTTGGATGACAGGGCTTTGCTGAGAGGGCTTTCCAGGTGGCACGGGTGGCGAAGAACCAGCCCGCCAGTGCAGGAGACGTGAGAGACACGGGTTCGATCCCTGGGTCAGGAAGATCCTCTGGAGAAGGGAATGGCAACCCACTGCAGTATTCTTGCCTGGAGAATCCCATGGACGGAGGAGCCTGGCGGGCTACAGACCATAGGGGTCAGAGAGTCAGTCACGACGGAAGCAGCTTAGCACACTTGTTTTCCTGAGAGCCTCTTATAACAAAATGAAAGCAAGATCAGATTCAGGCCCTGCATGAGCTCTCTCTTATTTTATGTCATCATCCCCCACGTCTCTGCTTCCTCTTCTTCTGTTTCCCTGGACTTTGGCTTTTAAAAATAGAGTAGGTTCACCCCACACTTGTCTGTCCCTGTCATGTTAATGTCAACCAAATAAAGCCAACTTGTTGTTTATCTATAAAGCTTGCAAGGGTGAAATTCAGAGGCCTCCACTGACCGCTGGGATCAAGCAAGCCGATTCTCTATGGGTCATAAGAGCCTCCTGCTTGCTATGGATGCTATGTCTGCATAAACTCAAACAAATACACACTCTCTCCTTTGAATGTCTTACTTGCACATTGTTTATTTTATTCAAAGTGATTCCCCAAAGAATGAAACTGATTTTAATTTTTTTTTTAGGGAGATAGATAAATGAGACAGAAGGTCATATTTAAATATCAAAGTATCCATATGTATGACTCAAACTGAATCTAACAAACTCTGTGTATGTTTTCTACACTGTAATAGCATAAAGCCCCTTAGCCTAATTCATTTCTTCTGGGAACAGCACCCTTAGAATAAAGGAGACAAAAAGATACTGGAAAAAATATACCATAATGTCACTCTTAACACTAATACTATGTATATGGACTTCCCCAGTGGCTCAGCAGTGAAGAATCTGCCTGCAATGCGGGACACTTGCAGGGGATGCTGATTCAATCCCTGGGTCAGGAAGATCCCCTGGAGTAGGAAATGGCAATCCACTCCAGTATTTTGCCTAGAAAATCCCATGGATAGAAAAAACTGGTGGGTTACAGTCCACCGGGTCTCAAAGAGTTGGACACAATGGAGCAACTGAGTACAGACATGCACACACTCATAAAGTTAAAATAACTCAGGCAAATCCTTGATCTGGTCCAAAGAAAAGTAACAGATAAATTATAGTGGAATCCTGACATGTTCCTGTGGTTAACTTTGTTGTTGTTGTTGTTTTTACTGATGCTAGTGGTTAAAAACAGACAATTTTCAATATAAACTCTCACTTCTTAGAAGACTTCACAGACTCAAAGATTATCCTTGTAGTCAGAAGCGACTTTGTATATTTATATTGTTTATATTTTAACTAACTTTTGTTGCAATGTTCTGTTCATTTCCTAGTGTTGGTTTCTCTGAGGACACTGTCTGTAGACAGTTAGTGCCTACATTAGTTAACTAGGACTGTCATAGTAAAATACGCAGGCTTAAACAATACAAATTAATTTTCTCACAGTTCTAGAGGCTAAAAGTCCAAAGTCACATTTGTTTTCCTCTGTCTGACGTCTCTCTCCTTGACTCCCTCCTGGGTGTGTCCTCAAGTCACCTCCCCAGTGTGTGCTGGGTCCTAAGGTCTTCTGATGAGGACACCAGTCATATTGGAGTGGAGCCACCCTGAAATCTCCCATTGTAACTTCTTTCCCTCTTGAAAGGCTCTAAACGCCACATAGTGCCATATTCTGCGGTACTAGGGCTTAGGATTTCAACACACTAATTCAGGGGAACACAATTCACCCTAGAGGCTTCCCTGGTGGTTCCGTGGTACGAATCCACCTGCCAGTGCAGGAGATGTGGGTCCGACCCCTGGGTCGGGAAGGTCCCCTGGAGAAAGGAATGGACACCCACTCCAGTATTCTTGCCTGGGAAATCCAGTGGACAGAGGAGCCTGGTGGACCACAGCCCATGGGGTCACAAAAGAGTCAGACATGACTCAGCACTAAATAATGACAACAACAATTCATCCAACAGCACTCTCTTACACTTAGCTCCTTCTAATGCTTAATGTTCCGTATTCAGTCATTCCCTAATCTCTCCATATGAAACCAGTGCAGTTTTTTAAACTCAGTTTTCCAAACTGAGTCATAAAATTCCTAACATACTCCACATTTGCTCTCATTGCCCTCCTCTGAACTTAGCTTGCCTTACACATTCTTTTTGGATTGTGGTCCTTAAGAACAGTCTGCGTTTTATAATAAAAGACTATTATCTTTTCTTTGTCACTTTTGCTTGGCTCCTAACACAGTGCCGTGTGCCGACTAAGTACTGTAAAAATCTTTGGCTAGGATAAGTAGAATAAATTTTGTCATTATACATAGTTTTAGTAATAAGTGTTCCAATCCTGACTTATGTCCAGCTTATGCTTAATTATGACTCCCAAACTATCTCTTGCTTTGCCAGCAAATAACCAATCATTTTTATTTTAACAGATGCTTGGCCATATAGTGATTCGTCAAAATTTTTCCACACCATTGCCCAGCATCACAAAATTCTGAGTAACTGAGATGTTCAACTTGAAGATATAAAGCAACTGGTTCTCATCATACCCTACACTTTTAATATTAGTGTAGGCTAAATCATTTTTGCATCACTGAATATATATGAATTATTTTCCATTTCCCTAATCAAAATAATTTAAAAACACCACTTGAACATCATAAGTGTTGAAAGGTCACTTTTCTGACCTATTAATCAAAAACACGCAATAGGGGAAGTAGTTCTAAGTGACAGTACGATTTTTTTTTTTCTATCCCCTTACCACTTGACAAGAGCCAATACCTAGAGATTTATTCTCTAGAGCTTCAACATATCAAGATGAGCCCTGGCAGAATAATGTAAGGGTGGAGACTTTTAGAAAAGCAAAATGCAGGACCTGTCTTAGACCTTTTGACTCAGAATCCCTGAGGGTAGAGAGAGTATGTTCCAGAAGCTGAAATGGCAATTTTTATGCACAGTCAGACTCCCGTATTCTTGGGCTTTCCTGGTAGTTCAGATAGTAAAGAATCCTCCTGCAATGCATGAGACTTGGGTTCAATCCCTGGGATGGGAAGATCCCCTGGAAGAGGGCATGGTGACCCACTCCAGTATTCTTGCCTGGAGAATCCCATGGACAGAGGAGCCTGGCGGGCTACAGTCAAAGGGGTTGCAGAGAGTTGGACACGACTGAGCAGCTAAGCACAGCATGCACAGTCAGAGCTGAGAGCTTTTGCTCAAGCAAGAAATAAGGAAGTGGTCCTCACACGCACACTGTACACTGGAATCACCCAGGAGCCTGCAAGCAAGCTATGCCTGTTTCCCCCCAGGCGTCAGGGTGTTTAAAACATTCCCAGTGCTTCCAATGTGAAACCCAAAGGACACATTGATGAGAAATCAGAAGGCCATCACTAGTTACATAAGGGGTTGCAGAGGTTGGACACGACTGAGCAGCTAAGCACAGCATGCACAGTCAGAGCTGAGAGCTTTTGCTCAAGCAAGAAATAAGGAAGTGGTCCTCACACGCACACTGTACACTGGAATCACCCAGGAGCCTGCAAGCAAGCTATGCCTGTTTCCCCCCAGGCGTCAGGGTGTTTAAAACATTCCCAGTGCTTCCAATGTGAAACCCAAAGGACACATTGATGAGAAATCAGAAGGCCATCACTAGTTACATATTTTAAAAATGTATTTGAAAGTTAAAATAACACTAAGACTGATTCTGAAGAGCATACTTATCACAAACATTTCAGTATGACTTGCCAGAGATTGCACAACGTGGACATGGCTAGTCCTGTCTCAAATTCTGCCATAGACTATACAGCAGCTGTTTCAAAAGTGCAACTGTTTTAGATCAGAACCCCCTGGAAGACTTACTCTAGCATGAGTTGTTGGGTTCGACTCATTTCTTCTTTAAAATTTTTTATTGAAATATAGTTGATCCACAATGCTGCCTTAATTTTAATTGTACATCAAAACAATTCATATATATTGGGTTGGCCAAAAAGTTCTTTTGGGTTTCTCTGTAACATAGATGGCTTCCCCAGGTGGCTGGGAGGTAAAGAATCTACCTGCAATGCAGGAACTGCGGGAGACACGGGTTTGATCCCTGGGTTGGGAAGATCCCCTGGAGAAGGGAGTGCCACTCACTGCCACTCACTTCAGTATTCTTGCCTGGAGAATCCCATGGACAGAGAAGCCTGCTGGGCTCTGGTCCACAGGTCACAAAGAGCTGGACACAACCGAAGCAAGTTAGCGTGCACACATGCATGAAACATACATATACAATATGTATGCACATATGCTAGATAACAATCCAATATATATCCATATATCTAAAAATAATAATATATAAAAGACATGTGTATATATACACATATGTATATATATTCATGTATGTTTATAAGTGCACATATTCATATGTATACATATATGCATATTTTATTTTTCAGATTCTTTTCCATTATAGGTTATTAAAGATATTGAGTATGGTTCCCTACACTCTATAGTAGGTTATTGTTGTTTATTTTATATACAGTAGTGGGTATCTGTTAACCCCAAATTTCTAATTCATTCCTTCCCCTCCTTTCCCCTTGGGTAACCATAAGTTTGTTTTCTGTGTCTGTGAGTCTTTTTCTGTTTTGTATATGAGTTCATTTGTCTCTTTTTTTTTTGTCAAAAAGATTCCACATTTGAGCAATATCATGTATTTTTCGCCATCTGCAGCAACATGCATGAACCTAAAGATTATCATACTGAATGAAGTAAGCCAACTCCAGTTTCTGATTCACTCATTCTGGGGTAGGGCCCAAGAATTTGTTTTTTTACAAGTTCTGGGTAGTATGAGTGCTGCTGGTCCAAGGACCACATTCTTGTGTTTCTTCCATATGGAGTCTGATATCCTCACATGTGGATTTGACTATTGACTCCACCTCCCACATTTTGCAATGAAGAGACTGTTGACTCAAAGTATATGACACAAAGTTCTATTTTCAAAGAACATTCTGCACTATGAATGCTACAAGAAGGTCTCACAGAATGCCATTGTCCCTCAAAAATCTGAGAAAAAAATAGGATTAGGCAGATTCTTATGTTTTCCTTCACTAGTATTTTTCACATTCTCTACAATGATAATACTTTAAGTGAAAGTTTCTCAGGCTTGTCCAACTCTTTGTGACTCTGTGGATTGACTGTCTAGTCCATGGAATTCTACAGGCCAGAATACTGGAGTAGGTAGGGTAGCCTTTCCCTTCTCCAGGGGATAGCCCCAACCCAGGGATCAAACCCAGGTCTCCCACATTGCAGGCGGATTCTTTACCAGCTGAGCCATCAGGGAAGCTCTACAGTATAGTAGCTCCTCCATCCATGGAATTTTCTAGGCAAGGGTACTGGAGTGGGTTGCCGTTTCCTTCTCCAGGGGATGGTCTCAACCCAGGGACTGAACCCAGGTCTCCCGCATTGCAGGCAGATGCTTTACCATCTGAGCTACCAGGCATCCCCAGTATAACAACACTAATGGTAAATTAAAGGGTGGATACTACACACTTAATCTCAGTTTATCATTTTACACTCACTAGCTTATGTTCAGAATTTTTCTCCCCAGAATTCTTCTCTCTAGGTAGGAATTCAATTCAAACTGTTTACAATAACGTATAAACTAAAAGAATCCATTTCTTTTTAACTTTTTCCATATTTAAAAAATTGTTTTTGATGTTATGACTCAGATTATAGACTTCCATATGGCACATGCTATCTCTTCTGTGAAACATAACTTGCAGACTGAAATAGAAAAAAATATTTAGTTTTTTAAAATCCTATTAAAATTTTACATTAACTGTCCTAGGGGATATTTCTTAAATTCCCTAACACAAATAATTGGGTATATTTTCTTAGATCTCCTTTAAAGGAATTTCAAGTTAAATTGCAAACTTAACAACTATGACCTCTCCACCTTTCTTTATATGTGGCTCATTACCTCCTTTTCCCCCAAGGTTGACTTCGCTTCTGTTCTTGATCTTTGCCATGGTTTCTTTGGAAAGATATATTCTGTTCAGCAATGCACGTTATTTTCCAAACCTCTTGCTGGTTGATTCCAACATCTTTGACTCAATAATCAATCTAATGTTTTCCTTTTTGTAGGGGAGGATGGGAAGACAGTGGAAGATATATTCAACTACAGACATAAATACTAAATATTCTCTAAGCTACGACTATGCTCTTAGCATTTATTGAAATCTTTTAGAACAACAACAACAAAAAGAACAAAAGAAAGAAAAAGTCTTCTAAACACTACATTCTATTTCCTATGATGCCCTCCATATATGAAATTTTTCTTTGAATTTTACCCTGTATAAACTTTTTATCTTCTCTGAAAAATTTGTATTTTAAAATATTTTATAAGCATTTTAAAATATTAAAATTATATATATATATATAAAACCCAGTTTTATATACATATACAATGGCACCCCACTCCAGTACTCTTGCCTGGAAAATTCCATGGATGG
>SJYC01143534.1:0-11658 GCA_006408675.1 Madoqua kirkii
CTGGTTGATTCCAACATCTTTGACTCAATAATCAATCTAATGTTTTCCTTTTTGTAGGGGAGGATGGGAAGACAGTGGAAGATATATTCAACTACAGACATAAATACTAAATATTCTCTAAGCTACGACTATGTTCTTAGCATTTATTGAAACCTTTTAGAACAACAACAACAAAAAGAACAAAAGAAAAAAAAATTCTAAACACTACATTCTATTTCCTATGATGCCCTCCATATATGAAATTTTTCTTTGAATTTTACCCTGTATAAACTTTTTATCTTCTCTGAAAAATTTGTATTTTAAAATATTTTATAAGCATTTTAAAATATTAAAATTATATATATACAATTATATATATATATATATATAAAACCCAGTTTTATATACATATACAATGGCACCCCACTCCAGTACTCTTGCCTGGAAAATTCCATGGATGGAGGAGCCTCGTAGATTGTAGTCCATGGAGTCACTAAGAGTCGGACACGACTTTCACTTTTCACTTTCATGCATTGGAGAAGGAAATGGCAGCCCACTCCAGTGTTCTTGCCTGGAGGATCCCAGGGATGGGGGAGCCTGGTGGGCTGCCATCTATGGGGTCGCACAGAGTCGGACATGACTGAAGTGACTTAGCAGCATATATATATTACTCAGTTAGAAAACTCAAATCTTACTTTGTTTCTTAGTATTATCTTCATATAAGATAATTTCCCTATTTCCACATCATTGAACCAGACTTCCCTAGTGGCTCAGTGGTAAAGAATCCATCTGCTAATGCAAGAGACATGGATTCAATCCCTGGGTCAGGAAGATCCCCTGGAGGAGGAAATGGCAACCCACTCCAGTATTGCCTAGAAAATCCAATGGACAGAGGAGCCTGGCAGGCTATAGTTCAGGATGTTGCAAAAGAGCTGGACATGACTTAGTGACTAAAACAACAGAAGCATCACTGAACTATTTTAAGGAAATAAAAAGTGGTTGCATTGGTGATAAATTCCAAGAGGAGTTGGACACCAGAACTGAAAGAAAAATAGAAAGGACTAAAGAAATGCACCAAGCCAAGTGCTTTATGATTTTCCACATTTTAATTTTATGTAACCTTCAAGCCTACTCCAACACTAGACAGAACGATCTCTGAACTGAGGCCAGAGAAGTTAGGCGTCTTCAGACTAGGTACCTAGTGCCTTCAGCTAGGTACCTACTGCCAACTAAAAATTGTCACTCACCATCTGGTTCTACAAGAAAGACGTCACCAGCCACCAGCTGGCCTTCAACACCCCTGAAAGGAGTTCAGAGTGGAGGTCAGCAACGAGGCACTCTGGGCTCTGGGAAAAACTGGCAGAACAGGCCTTCAGACAGATACTTTCAGGAGAAGATTTTTAAGAAACCAAGTGCTTGCATCTCCTCATATCTAGTAACAGAGACATCTGTTCCTCATGGCAAGAGCAGCCTTCTGCCGACGTGTGTGCTGGATCGCACGTATTTCCTCTGCACTAACCACATATCTCCTGACCTCCTCACTATCCCCTTGGAGCAGCTGCTCAGAGCTATCTGAGATGCTACCTCTCAGGCTACAGCCCTCATTAAACCCCAAATGACACTTACCTCACGCCTGTTAAGCTGTGCTTTTCTTTTCTAAGTTGACACTAGTAAAATTCAGAGAACAGATTCAAACGCATGTTTCCTGCCTGTAACACCTGTGCTGATCTTACTAAATCACCCTGGAAGGAGACAAATGGAAACCACACTCAGGATAATCCAATATAATTCTTCTTCCTCTAGATTATCACATGAAAAGTTTCCTTATTTCCATTTCCTTTACATGCATAGAAGGTTATGCCTCTCCCTCCCATCTCTCTGAATTGTTAAAATTTTGGCACAGAAACGTTTGCCCCATCAATGAAAGAGAAGTGATTGTGGAAGAGGGAATATGGGAGCATACATGGGGTCTCAGGACTAAAAAATGTTTGCTTTTTCCACGGGGATTATTGGAGACAGCCAGGGGTCATGAAAAGAGCTCTCGACTTGGAATTTAAGTCCCCTTGTCACTAAGAATGGCAGGCACTTCTCCAGCTCTCAGCTTCCTTGTCCATGTTATTCATTTAACAAGACTTCATCATCCTTGCATGATACCAGCCTAGCATGAAGGTGTTCAGCTTGAGAAGTCTCTCAAGTGCAATCAACTCACATTCATTATTTTAATCAATCAAATCTTCATAGGGTATTTACCACATCCCTAAGACTTTGTTAAATGCTGAAACGTCAAGGTAGGATGCAATCTGTTCTGCTGTCTCTCCCAGACTCTGATTGAACCTACACATGTGAACAAGTCACTCAACACATTACATTCCTGCGAGCCCCATGTGATCCTCATGTAGACTGGATTTCAGGTGAGCTATTTCACTGCCGTCTTTGTCATTACCCTGCATGTATAAGGCCCTTAAAACTTTTTCTTGCTCATATCTGACCTGGAGACACCACCCACCCCAGTCTATCTATCATCCTCAATTTTTAATACATTGCACAGGACTGGAGAATACCATTACACCGTGAATCCCTCATGGCAATTCCACAGCTTGGGCCCTAAAGAGTGTGGCAACTATTGTAACTGGGTGGGTTTCATAACAATTTATGGAATTGTTACTGGAGGTAACCCATGGTGAGAAGGAGACTAGGGCAGGGCCTCCTGCACTGGCCATTGTGAATCCCATCTCCTTGCGCCTGAGTTGTTACCTGGGCAACCAAAGGGCCTGCTTCCTGGATATCTGGTGAGGATGCTGAGTGGATTCCTGCAAGGACTCATGGAAAGGACCACCTGATGTCACTCTGTCTGGCATGTCTGGCATGTTTGTTCCTGTTCAATAGGCTTCTGAGTAAACCGGAGCTAAATATGGCCCAGCGTCACCTTCTAAGTCTCAGTCTTTAACTGGACCTTGGATGACTGCCTTATGGGCACTGCAGGGTTGTGAGTGAAGTGAAAGTCACTCAGTCGTGTCCAATTCATTCCGACCCCATAGACTATACAGTCCGTGGAATTCTCCAGGCCAGAATCCTGGAGTGGGGAGCCTTGCCCTTCTCCAGGAGATCTTCCCAACCCAGGGATCGAACCCAGGTCTCCCGCATTGCGGGCAGATTCTTTACCAGCTGAGCCAGAAGGGAAGCCCAAAGGGAAGCCACATCATTGCTCCACTAAAGCTCTCTTCTCAAAGGTCGCCGTGCTTTCTTTTCCTTTGTCCAAGTCAAAGGCTTTTCCTTTCTGTTGATGCCCAGGTGTTTCTGATGCTTCTCAGTGCCTCATGCTTCCTGAAATTCTCTCCTTCCTGGGTCTCATGCTTCTCTTTATTCCTTTGGGCGCATAGCACTTCTAATCATTCTTCTCTTTGCGGGCCTGATTTCTGTTTTCTCTTTTATTTCTCAAGAAGGCTGGATTCTCTAAGAGCCAGTCCTGGCATTTCCCCCTAGAGTTTTCACTCAAGGTAAATCTGTCTTACGACCTAACTTCTTACATGCAGATCTTCACTAGCTACAGGTTCCTTGCCTCCCCATGCTGTTCCCGTCCAGCTCTGCTGCTGGGTCTCCTAGTTTAAGGTGTCCATTCCAGTACCCATTCTCATCACCCTCCTCAAACAGGCAGAGACATCACCTCTACGAGGTGTACCTTCAAATGCCTGTCGTCAAGTTTCAGACCCAGCATTTGCTGTTGGTGCTTTTCTCTCCTCCTAAAATCGTAGGGGCTTAGCTGGCGTGTCCACTTTTCCCTCTGAAATTTATTCCTACCGCCCTTCATCTTTGTTCTCATTACCACCACTTAGCCAGGATCATCCTCTGTGACTCCAGAGACTTTTGCTATTCTGTGTATTGCTTCCACATTTGTCATCCTTAACCTCACTTAGGCCATTTTTATGCTCAGTGACCTATGTTAATATGACAAAGAGAACCATAATGTTTTATGTCCCTAGACAAATGCACGCACCACCCCCACCACCTTTTTCAATGTCGTAATCAACACCACTTCAAACAGCCCTTTGGAGTTTTACTCTCCAAAGACGATGCGGTCCATCTTTCTCACTCATGCTAAGAATCAGGAGGTCACATTCTCTCCCTCTGGGTCACACGTCTTGCTCCCCAACAAAGACAGGTCCTGTAACTATGGTGTGTTAAGGAAATAAGACGCGATGCTCACTTAGCCACTAACTCATGAGCATCTCCCCTCTCCCTTATTCCAAAGTGTTATATGTAAGTAACAAATTTATTTACATAAATAAATAGAATTTCTAATTTCTAAATACTAAATTTAGTTACGAAATACTAATTTCCAGTACTAAGCATGGGTCTTATTTTTCAAAACCCCATTCCACACATCATTTTCCCTGTTAAAATATGGACAGAGATTTGTACCCATCATTTTTATGCAAGTGGGCAAAAGTGATTTAATAGGTATCATCATGTTAATTATTCTCTATTTTTGACAGCATGAAAACTTTAAACAGTTGTAACATTCTACAAGTTGAAATAATAAACATGTTTAATTTTCATTTAAAAAATACTTAGTACTCAAAGCCTAAAACACATAGCATTCAACACTGTAAGCAAATATAAGTGCTAAAAACGATAATCAAAAAGGTGGAGTCCCGATTGCTGCTCTAAACATTTACTCTGCCTAAATGAATAATCGCATAAATAAATAGAATTCCCTTCCCTTGGCAGAAGATCATTGTCTATGCAAACTTTCTCTTTGTTGCAGACTTTTTCCATCATAATTTTGTGACTAAACTGTTCACATGTGCTGCCAATATATAATTGTAATTATAATTTTAAAATAAAGGCAATTCTATGTTTCTTCCCCTTTCTGAGCAAGATAATTATATTTCTTTGGAATATAAATTGCCACCATTTTTAGAGTTAAAAATTCTTCAAAGAACAATTAAGTCTTTGCTGAAACATGAAATAGAAGATAGTTCAAGAGAAGATTACAGCGTTCCAATTCAGTGCTCCCAATGAGAACAAAAAAATTGGCTTAACTGTTGCCCAAAGTCAATGCTTCAGATTCTAAGATGTCAAGCTATATACTCTGAATGAGCTTAAATATGTTCAGCAATAGAAGAGAGCCTTGTAAACTATAAAGCTATTGAAGTGATCAAATGTTTATTTTCTCTACATAATCTAAAATAGGAAAAAATCATATGGTTGTGATATTAAACATCATGCACTTTTAAGTAAAAGTTTAAAGCACTGCTCCATTACATCATTTCTCTTACAGGGAGAAGGAATCGGAAAACGAACACAAAAGTTAAACTCCTTAAAATAAGGGAATACAAACTTTCTGTGGTTCTGAAACTATTACCTGGTTCAAAAGCAGTGTTTTGAGAGCAGAACTTCATTCTTAGAGCGTTGCTCACACACTTTTCCTTTTCATTTCTGTAATATTTTGGAGATGTTAGAGCTATGTTTTTGCTGTTCTGATATAGATGTGAATATTGTATTGTATGTTGCATTACAGGGAAGTTTATGGAAACTTTCACTAGAGGGAAAGAACCACTTAGTAGCTTTCTGGTGACTGGAAGATCTTCCCCAAATTAGAAAGTTTCTACTGAGTCAGTCATAGTGGAGACACGTTCTGCCTTACAACCTGACTGAAATCTCTCATTCTTATAAGTAAAACATGGAAGAGGGAACCCCGACATCCACACACACACATCCACACACACACCCCTGCACACAACACTGGCATTTATTTGAAAGCAATACAGTACCCTAAATGTCAAGGATTCAGAGATACACCAGGTTAGGAGCAGACACCGACAGCTAGGAGTCGAGCCTCCTGAAGACGTTGGTGCCTGATTGGAGTCAGAGAGATGGGTGAATGAATCCCATTTTCTCTCCTTACTGAATGGGTGGAGTGAGTTCTTAAATACAAGATCTGCATGTAAAACTAGGGCTTCCCTGGTGGCTCAGACAGTCAACAATCCGCCTGCAGTGCAGGAGACTCAAGGCCAACCCCTGAGTTGGGAAGATTCCCTATAAAAGGGAATGGTAACCATCTCCAGTTCTTGCCTAGAGAATTCCATGGATAGAGGAGCCTGGTGGGCTACAGTCCATGGGGTTGCAAAGAGTCAAATGCAACTGAGTGACTTTCCCTTCACACTTCACTTGATGGGTAAAAACAAAAATAATTCTTATGTCATAGAAGATTAACACCTGCCAATAACATATTGCAGCATCACAGTGCTTGACACATAAGATGCCCTGAGAAAATGCTACTCTCCAATAGATAACATCCAAAGGCCACTGGTCCAGCATGTAGCCTGAGGGTTGTCCCCAGTCACGGGCACGATATGAACAGAATCATGTGTCCAGCTGCCCAAAAGCAAGGCTCTTCCCACCTGAGCTCTGCCTCTCACACATGAAGAAGCAGTTCCGCTGACAACAGTCGTATTGTTTTTCAGTCACTCAGTTGTGTCTGCTCTTTGCAACCCTGTGGACTGCAGCAAGCCAGGTTTCCCTGTCCGTCACCATCTCCTCGAGTTTCCTCAAACTCATGTCCTTTGAGTTGGTGATGCCATCCAACCATCTCATCCTCTGTCACCCACTTCTCATCCTGCCCTCTATCTTTCCCAGCATCAGGGTCTTTTCCAGTGAGTTGGCTCATCACATCAGATAGCCAAAGTATTGGAACTTCAGCTTCAGCCTCAGTACTTCAGTAAATATTCAGGGTCAGTTTCCTTTGGAGTAGACTGGTTTGATGTCCTTGCTGTCCAAGGGACTCTAAAGAGTTTTCTCCAGCACCACAATTCAAAAGCATCAGTTCTTCAGTACTCAGCCTTCTTGATTATCCAACTCTCACATCCATACATGACTCCTGGAAAAACCTTTAATTAGATGGACTTTTGTCGGCAAAGTTATGTCTCTGCTTTTTAATACTCTGTCTAGGTTTGTCATAACTTTTCTTTCAAGGAGCAGACATCTTTTAATTTCAAGGCTGCAGTTACCATCCACAGTGATTTTGGAGTCCAAGAAAATAAAATCTGTTTCTACTTTTCCCCATCTGTTTGCCATGAAATGATGGGACCAGATGTAATGATCTTCGTTTTTTGAATATTGAGCTTAATCCCGATTTTTCACTCTTCCAAATTGCCCTCATCAAGAGGCGTTTAGTTCCTCTTCATCTGTTGCCTTTAAGAGTGGTATCATCTGCATATGAGGTTATGATATTTCTCCCAGCAATCCTATTTCCAGCTTGTGATGCCATATACTTATTAGTTATTGCTATTATACCAGATCATATAGTCTTTTAGCCTTCAGAGTCTTCAGAGATCTCTGATTTCTTGTCCCCAACAATGATTCTTTCACTCTCAAACCTAGTGGTTTTTTAAAGCCTGAAGGAAATGGCAGTGGCTCTAAAAACATCAAGGCAGTAATATCTCCTAGCCACGTATAGTACCATTTTTTATTTAAGAATAATGTAGAGAACCTGCTAGGTGACCAGCAGCATCTACAGTTGACTCTTATAATCAATGTGGGCTTTAGAAAATCCGTGTATAACTTATAGTTGACTCTCCATGCTGGGGGTTCTTTGGCATCTGTGGATTCAACCAACCACAGACCGTAGGGTACTGTAGTATTTACTAAGCTTCCCTGATTTCTCATATGGTAAAGAATCTGCCTGTGATGCAGAAGACCTGGATTTGACCACTGGGTTGGGAAGAGCCCCTGGAGAATAGAATGGCTACCCACTCCAGAATTCTTGCCTAGAGAATTCCATGGACAGAGGAGTCCAGCAGGCTATAGTCCATGGGGCTGCAATAGTCAGAGACAACGGAATGACTAACATTTTATAGTGTATACTACTGGAAAAAAATTGTGTATAAGAGGGCTCAAGCAGTTTAATCTTGTGCTGTCCAAGTGTTAAATGCACACAGGTAGGGAGCCCTCATTTGTCAAGTGAAGTGTTTCTGGGTCACTTTCTTGACCGTGTTCTGGAATGACAAGGGTTGATCCCAGTGCCCCTGCTCAAATCTGGTGTAGAAGTTTCAGTCCAGGGACAGATGTCAAATATAAACGTGCAAGCATTAGAACAGTATTCTTGCCTGGAGAATCCTGTGGGCGAAAGAGCCTGGCAGGCTCGGTGGGCTAAAGTCTGTGGGACTGCAGAGTGTAGGACATGGCTGAGCAACTAACACACATATGTTAGAGCGGGCAGCAGGCAATACAATAGAAAAATGACCTAGGCTTTAATTACCTGGACTAGGTATTTCAGTCCCTGCTGCTGGGGTGCTTTACAGATCAACTTATTTAAGATTTTCTGTCATCGCTTGATCCTTGACAAGGCTCAGCCTGACAGATGGAGAATCAAGCGGAGGAATAGGATATTGATTAGTAAACTGTTTACTAAGCACAGTCCGTGGCTTGTGAGTTCAACTTCCTGAGTTCAAATTCAGACTCTGCCACTTATCAGACATTGAATCTCGACTGGTTATTTAACCTCTCAATATCTCAGGTCTATCATTTGTAAAAGGGAGTGAATATAATTGCACCTTATCAGAGACTGCATCTGGACTGGTTATTTAAACTCTCAGTGTCTCAGCCCTATCATTTGTAAAACTGAGAGAATATAATTGCAGCTGCCTCAGAGGGTAAACATGCAGGTTGAATTAGCTTTTGTAACTACCTCTCAATATCTCAGGTCTATCATTTGTAAAAGGGAGAGAATATAATTGCACCTTATCAGAGATTGCATCTGGACTGGTTATTTAAACTCTCAGTGTCTCAGCCCTATCATTTGTAAAACTGAGAGAATATAATTGCAGCTGCCTCAGAGGGTAAACATGCAGGTTGAATTAGCTTTTGTAACTGCACAGGGCATGCGTAACACACAACAGGGCCTCCTAGGTACCACACTGGTAAAGAATCCACTGGCCAATGAAGAGACAACAAGGGACGCGGGTTTGATCCTTGGGTCGGAAGATCTCCTGGAGGAGGAGATGGCAACTTAGTTCATTATTCTTGCCTGAAAAATTACATGGACCCAGGAGTCTGATAGGATACAGTCCATGGGGTCACAAAGAATCAGACACAAGTGAACACACACATACACAACATTGCTGGAGCTGTGTGTTTGATGGATAATGACATGAAATGAATATTTATTTCACAGCTTGGCATTATGGTTGGATCAGAATCCAAGGATAGAAAGCTACATCTCATGTTACTATTTTCCTCTAATGCATAATTTTTATTAGTGAGTCTTGACCTTGAAAGACTCCAAAGAGATTTTTTGTCTAGTATTATTCTTTCACTTGGGTACAAATTATTCCCCTGCTTTGTAGGTGGAGCAACTAAGATTCAGAAAGTTTAAATCACTGATTAAAAGTAACACACAAAAGAAACCCCGTGAGAAGAGAGGAGACTAAAAACTGAGGAAAAAGTTGTCCTAAACCTATTGGAAGTCAGGACATTTTTTCAAAATGCAATTCACAGCCCCTGCTGAAAGCAATTAGAATTCTGACAAAACTCCACAGTTTTCTAAGAGTCTTTGAAGATCCTTTCTGGAAATGTAGGGTCACCCTTCCTGCTGACCATCAGTTTGGAACTTGCTTACATTTTAATCCATTTGGGGATTAGCATAATAATCTCTAACCAGACTTTTTTTTAATTGTTGTTCCTCTCCTCTGGTGGCTCAGATAGTAAAGAATCTGCCTGCAATGCAGGAGAACCAGGTTCAGTCCCTGGATAGGGAAGATTTAAACAGTTATTGCCTCTCTTTTTTCCTACAAATGATTTTTACCAGCAGGGAGGATCCTTGAGTATGGTTTATAAGCAACCTCCCATGTGGCTCAGCTGGTAAAGAAGCCACCTGCATGCAGGAGACCTGGGTTTGATCCTTGGGCTGGGAAGATCCCCTGGAGAAGGGAACAGCTATCCACTCCAGTACTCTGGCCTGGAGAATTCCATGGACATACCAGCCATGGAGTTGCAAAGAGTTGGACATGAATAAGCAACTTTCACTTCACTTAAAATAAAACTGTGATGTGAGCTCTAAATCATTGTATCTAAACAGTTGTTTTTAAATATATATATATATTTCCCAATATGTATATTGGGGATACATCATTCCTTCTTATATTTCTAATAATTCTTACTTCCTGCTGCTTTTTATTAATCCTAAACACTCAGGTACATGCTAAGTTGCTTCTTTCATGTCCGAATTTTTTCAACCCCATGGACTGCAGCCCACCAGGCTCCTCTGTCCCTGGGATTTCCCAAGCAAGGTAGATTCACTGAATTAGACAGAGTTGGACATCAACCATCAACCCACTGAATTAGACAGAGTTGGACATTAGTGATCAACTAAACCAAGTTTCTGAACTTAAAACAACAGCATTATTCTCAGATGCAACTATGGAAATCCAAAGAGAACTCTGAACATAAATGTCTTGAATAAGGCATTACTTATCCTTTCTATGGGCAAATGTGGTTTCTCTGTTTGCAGAGGGTTTGTTTATTACCTCTTTCCTTACTATCCAGGATCCAAACAAATAATAGGAAATCCTTTCCTTCTTTCTTCTCTCTCCCTGCCTCCTTCTTACATGGCAACTTTATGGTAGAAAAGGAAGAGGCTACGGAAAACATGAGAGAGCAGTTTTTCTCAAACCTGATTTTGCACCAGAACCATCTGGAGGATCTGGTAAAACTGTTGGGCTCCACTCTGGAGTATCTGATTCTGTAAATCTAGAGTGAGGTCCGTGAATCTGCATTTTCAGTAAGTGTCCAGGTGATGAAGATGGTGCCAGTCTATAATTAACACATGAGTTAAACCACCTCAAAGGAAATTCCCTTTCTGATCATCACATTCAGGCCAGACACACCTTTTCTTTCCCCAAATGCCAAATTTCCCTCTCCTGCGATAGAGGGTGTGAACAAGAGAGATGTATAATTTGAACACAGACATTGGGAGACTATTGGATTGGAGAAGAAGGTACATGGAGGGTTAAAGGACGTGGTAGGAGAGGGTATCAGGAAGGTTCCTGAAGCACCTCAGTGGGAAGTTCCCTGTGGTAATTAGGTTCTTACCTTGAGAAGTCACTTCTGAATCTCCAGTATCTGGCACTTTTTTTGTGAAAATTGGACTCTATCAGTGTAAACTGAAAAAAAAACGAACTGGTTGAACATTCTTCAAACTCTTCAAACTCTCTTAGGGAAAGCTCAAGACTCTATTCCCACTTTGAGCTTCAGCAAACTTCTCCAGGGGAGGAGACAGAGCGATCCATGCGTGACTCCAAAAGTATCTTGGCTTCTAACATACGAAGTCTCCTCCCCCCAGCCCCAAAGGTCTCGTTCCCTAGAATACAGGGTTGGGAAAAACAAATGCAACCTGATTCTAATGTGGAGTCCTTCTTCCTACTCCCTTCTCCCTACTTTAAAATTCCTGCAGGTGGGATTGATTTAAGAAGGAACAGGTTCTCTTAATCGAAATGACCCTCTGGAAGGTTCTCCTAGTTAGAGGTTATTTAGGGAACAGGTTTAACTTTTACAAACACGTCACTCCTCCTCCACTCTCACCCCCCACAGCATCTAGTAACATCTTTCAGTTCAGTTACTCAGTCGTGCCCAATCCTTTGTGACCCCATGGATTGCAGCATGCCAGGCCTCCCTGTCCAT
>SJYC01143535.1:0-17277 GCA_006408675.1 Madoqua kirkii
GGAAAGCAAGTTTATTAGTTTAAATTACTAAGAATCCCGAGGAGAGAGACTATAAACTTCAATGAAGAAATGATTCTTTAATGAAAAAAAAATGTAAAAATATATCAAAAATATTCCCTAGATGGATTATTAATTTCAAATTAAGCTATAAATCTTTATAACTGTGAAACTGCACTCTATATTCGCCACACAGTAGGGACTGAAACAGTGGCTTGTAAAATGAGGTAGAATAAAGTGAACTAAAAGCATTTTCCAGCTCTGTTTACCAACTTCCAGAACCTTCTTTTTTGAGGTGAGATGATCTTTGATAATTTTCTAAAATAATTCACCTTTCATTATTTTTTGAAAATGCACACCAGTTTTTAGCAACTATTTTTAGCGTTTCCCTATTCTTACAGAGACAATGACCCAAGTTGGAAGATAAAAGCTGAAGTAATTGGATTTTATTCTAAGAGGAAGTGTTATTTGTGATCTAGACCAGCACAAGCAAATGAGTTTCCTCATAAAGACCAGGTCTAGCTGCTTGGCAGAGCTGCCTGGGACTGGCCCAGTGTAAGAAAGCCACTGAGGCCAGGCTGGGGCTCTGTGACACTGCCCCCCACACACAGGAGGGTGCATTGGACCAAGGGGTGCACCTTTCCCTTCCCTAGGAGGCACAGCTCCCTCAGTGCCAACTGCGCACCGCAAGAGCCGTCCTGGGCATGGGTTTTCTCATGTATTACAGCTCTCCAGAGAAGCCCAGTGTTTCACACTGTGGAAAAACTTTTCTTAAAAACTAAATATTATTTTTCTCCAATGACAGTATTAAAACAGTTTACCTTGTTATACTGAGTAAAGTAACTAAGGCAGAGGAGAAATATCATATGAAATCCCTTACATGAGGAATCTAGAAAATAAATGATGCAAATGGACTTGCGAAACAGAGACTAACAGACTCAGAGCATGCATTTTTGGTTGTAGGGGGTGGTAGGGGGAGGAGAGAGGAAAAGGATGATTAGGGGGTTTGGGATGGACATGTGCACACTGAATATAGCAATATTTAAAATAAATAACCAACTAGGACCTACTGTACATCCCACGGAACTCTACTCAATGTTATGTGGCAGCATAGATGGGATGGGGGTTTTGGGGGGCAGGGAGTGGATACATGTATATGTATGGTTGAGACCCTTTGCTGTCTGCCTAAAATTGTCACAACATTGTTAATTGGCTATAACCTAATGCAAAATAAAATGTTAAAAAACTGAGAATTAATAGTATTCTGGGAGCCAGAAACTAAAGAGAAAAGTAATGTAATATATCTTTAGATAAAGTCAAAATTATTTTTAAAATCCACTATGTATTTGAGGAAACCGAACTAAAACTTGAAAAATAAAAAATATGTCCCCCTTCTCCCTAAAGCCTTATAATGTTCTTAGTGTCTTTGTGTAGCAACGTGTGTTTTCCTAACTGGTATTGTTCTGCCCAGTTGCTTTCTAGGGCAATTTCTTTTTCTCTTTTTTGGACTCTTAGAGTTCATTCCAATGAGCAGCACCAGGAGTCTAAGATGTATTTCCATAAGACAAAATAATCTGAGCACTAGCACTTTGAGTTATTTTTAAATGAATGATTTTAAAACAATATAGGCAGTGGAAAGGGATTCCTTTGCTGGACAACCCCGAAACCACAAATGAAAACTTCTCTTCATTCAGCCTGTAGCCTCAGAGAGGTCTGCTCTGACCCCCTTTAAAAAAAAAAAAAAGTTTCTCTACTGGTGACTCAGCAGTAAAGAATCTACCTGTAATGCAGGAGATGTGGGCTTGACCTCTGGGTTGGGAAGACTCCCTGGTGAAGGAAATGGCAACAGACTCCAGTACTCTTGCCTGGGAAATCCCATGGAAAGAGGAGCCTGGTAGGTTGCAAGAGTCAGACATGACTTAAACCACCACCACATCCTTTTGTTTCCAGTGTGTATCTTTCCCAGTAAAATGGAAGTTCCTGGAGGACTGCCACTTCATCTCTCTTGCTCATTAGTATACCCCCATGACCTAGAATGGAGCCTAAATATTTATTAAATTAGCAAATGGGTGGATGACTGGGTGTATCAGTTCAGTTCAGTTGCTCAGTATGTCTGACTCTTTGCGACCTCATGAATCACAGCATGCCAGGCCTCCCTGTCCATCACCAACTCCCAGAGGTCACTCAGACTCACGTCCATCGAGTTGGTGATGCCATCCAGCCATCTCATCCTCTGTCGTCCCCTTCTCCTCCTGCCCCCAATCCCTCCCAGCATCAGAGTCTTTTCCAATGAGTCAACTCTTCCCATGAGGTGGCCAAAGTACTGGAGTTTCAGCTTCAGCATCATTCCCTCCAAAGAAATCCCAGGGTTGATCTCCTTCAGAATGAACTGGTTGGATCTCCTTGCAGTCCAAGGGACTCTCCAGAGTCTTCTCCAACACCACAGTTCAAAAGCATCAATGCTTCGGTGCTCAGCCTCCTTTACAGTCCAACTCTCACATCCATACATGACCACTGGAAAAACCATAGCCTTGACTAGACAGAAAGTACTGGAGTTTCAGCTTCAGCATCATTCCCTCCAAAGAAATCCCAGGGTTGATCTTCAGAATGGACTGGTTGGATCTCCTTGCAGCCCAAGGGACTCTCAAGAGTCTTCTCCAACACCACACTTCAAAAGCATCAATTCTTCGGTGCTCAGCCTCCTTTACAGTCCAACTCTCACATCCATACATGACCACAGGAAAAACCATAGCCTTGACTAGACAGATCTTAGTCGGCAAAGTAATGTCTCTGCTTTTGAATATACTATCTAGGTTGGTCATAACTTTTCTTCCAAGGAGTAAGCATCTTTTAATTTCATGAGTGGAATCACCATCTGCAGTGATTTTGGAGCCCTCCAAAATAAAGTTTGACAGTGTTTCCATTGTTTCCCCATCTATTTCCATGAAGTGGGTATATAGACTATAATATAGACATTTGACTATTAAGAGAATTATTAAGATATGTGAGACATTATTTTGGAGGCAAAAAGAAATTAAAGTCATTTATTTTAGCCTGTGGGATTCTACTAAATTTCATTCCTTATAAATGAAAATCTGCATCCTCTTTTGTGGGGCTAATGTTGATTGCTGATATCTGATCTCTGGGGGATTTGGTCAAGCTGAGAGGGTCACAAGGGTCTTTTCTTCCCTAGCCCTCCAGACTCTGAGGAGGGGGGTGGGTAGATTCTTGTGTATTGCTACAATTCTTATATATTGATACTTGGAACAGGGCCTGTCAGCCCCAGAATGAAATATATACAGAGCAAGAATGGGGAAACCTGGCAAGTTTAGTTGAGATACCGTGTCATTTATCTTAGCAGTGGGAGATAAAGCTGGAAAGGAAGACTGAGGCGAAGAGTAAGGAGTTGTGGGAGAAGATGGTGGCTAGGGAATTTAGATTTATTAACTAAAAAATGGAATCCCCACTCCCCACCCTAAGCAAGAGTGATACAAAATGTAGGATTGATTATGTATAAATGAGAGATGTTTAGAGAAATAGAAATACCCATTTCTTCATCAAAAGGACCTAATTTTCCTTTGAGGAAAATAACCACAATTATAAATTTTTATTTTGGCTGGTTCTTGACGCTGAGTAGTAGTCACAATGGTAAGCTTATAAAAACCTGTGTTCATAACATGGCCCTTTCAGCTCAGAAGACCTTATATTTTACTAAATAATACACTAAACAAATAATGAAGACATGAGGCAAATGTGCAAAACTTGGAGGCATTAATTTACAGGCTATTTAGTGAGGATGTATGGATGTGAGAGTTGGACTATAAAGAAAGCAGAGCCCCATAGAACTGATGCTTTAGAACTGTGGTGTTGGAGAAGACTCTTGAGCGTCCCTTCGACTGCAAGGAAATCAGTCTTGAATGTTCATTGGAAGGACTGATGTTGAAGCTGAAACTCTAATACTTTGGCCACCTGATGCGGAGAGCTGACTCATTGAAAAGACCCTGATGCTGGGAAAGATTGAGGGCAGGAGGAGAAGGGGACTACAGAGGATAGATGGTTGGATGGCATCACCAACTCAATGGACATGGGTTTGGGTGGACTCTGGGAGTTGGTGATGGACAGGGAGGCCTGGCGTGCTGCAGTCCATGGGCTCACAAAGAGTTGGACATGACTGAGTGACTGAACTGAACTAGTGAGTTTCTCTTTACATTCACATCTATCTACAAATTTCTTATCAGCAAACAACCACCAGGAAGATGACAAAAAAGTCAGATATCAGTAATAAGGTCTCTCTATAGTCATCAAACATCTAATATAGTTGAGGCACAGGTGAGTTCCTTAGGCTCTCGCCCTCTTACCTTTACTTCCCATGATCATTAAAAAATAGGGGATCTAAAAGCTCTAATCAGAGACAAAAAAGAAATGAGGAAGCAGAAACTCAGGGAATGATGCTGGGGGTAAGGAGTGCAGGAGGGGGCAGGGTGCATGGGTCCATCTAATCTAGCATTTTACACAATAATGGAAAAATACATAAGCAGACTGAAAAAATGGTAATTTGTAGCATTCAACAAGAGAAAGGGTAGTGTGTAATGGCAACGCTTAATGTATATGATATTTACTGATTCATGATTGAGTGATAAATATGCATCAACATTTTCTGCTTAAAGAGAAAAATGCAGTCTGTTTCAAGAAAATTCAATGATATATCATGAAAATTGATGTAAAAATACTTTTGCTTTTAGAGGACTGAGTCTGAGTTATATAGGAAATTTCTTGGTAAAGCCAGGTAAATATAATTACTTTATTTCAAAACCCATTGCATACACCATTTAAGAGTATATACTAATAGCCCCCTCCCTTAGAATATTTCATTGGAGAGTTTTTTTATTTTTAGTTAGGAAATAACTATATGGGGAAAGATTACTATTTAGTGCCTAAAATATACCACACATTGGATCAACTGCCATAAGATGTTATATTTAGTCCTCTTGGAGGTCTGTTAGATGAGAATTATTATTCCTGCTTTTAAAGATAATAAAACTGATACTTAGAAAATCACTCAATCTGTCAAAAATGAAGCAGCCAGAACTTCATTCAGATATAGTGTCTTTTCACTGCATTATCATTCCATTAATTAAAAGTGTAGTAAGGGTTAAGATAGGTGGAAATAACAGCTTGAAAAATGAGTAGGTTGATAACAGAGCACATCCTATATGTGACTGGGGGAGGAAGAAACAATGTTAAGGAAGGGAGGGTTATCACTTGGTACTTTAGAGGGAGGGAGAGTGGGCCAGACTTTAGGGTTGGTGTAATAAATACACAGAGAGGACTTCAAGTTAGGTGGTCTTATTTTTATATCACTAGGAGAAGGCAATGGCACCCCACTCCAGTACTCTTGCCTGGGAAGTCCCATGGGCGGAGGAGCCTGGTGGGCTACAGTCCATGGGGTGGCTAAGAGTCGGACATGACTGAGCGACTTCATTTTCACTTTTCACTTTCATGCATTGGAGAAGGAAATGGCAACCCATTCCAGTGTTCTTGCCTGGAAAATCCCAGGGATGGAGGAGCCTGGTGGGCTTCCGTTTATGGGGTTGCAGAGTCAGACACGACTCTGACTGACGTGACTTAGCAGCAGCAGCAGCAGCAGCAGGTGAAATGTAGACGGTAAATACCAACAGAAGTAAATGAATCGAAGAAATACTGAATGGAAAAACGTACAGTTTGTATTTGATCCAAAGTGTCGTTAAAGAGAAGGATCTGGGAAGCAACATGATTAAAGTATCAGTCTTTAAAAAATTGAAAAGTATGTAAAGTGACCTGGAATGGGGAAAAGCTAGAAAACCCAGTAGTCAAATGGAGATTAATCTTTCCATCATGGTGCCACTGATTTCAGGGGGAAAAACATACAACAATTTTGCTTTAAACAAGAAATCCACAGGAAGTTACAGAATTGGACACATGTAGAGAAGACACATTGGAGAAGGAAATGGCAACCCACTCCATTGTTCTTACCTGGAGAATCCCTGGGACAGGGGGGCCTAGTGAGCTGCCGTCTATGGGGTCACACAGAGTCGGACACTACTGAAGCGACTTAGCAGCAAAGAAGAAAAGGGGAGTAGTATTTATACCAGAATACTGAGTGTGTAAAATAGACAGATTATATTTTCCTTAACATAGTCTAAACTTGGCAAACAATGTCAGTGGAATGATAACCCTGTGCTATTAAACATTTTTGTACTCCTTAATAAACTTGGCATGAAGAGAAGATACAATAGTAATAAATTTTTTGGAATCTTTTTTTTTTCACAATAATAAATGGTAGAAGTAATGCTGAAGTAGGAAAAAAGGAATGGGACATTGAAGGTTAAACAATGCTGAAGCTGATAGCATTGTAAAGAGGAGGCAGACGATGACAGATATTCATGCAGCAAGTAAATTCAAATTGAGATGATGCTTGGCAATTTTGCATAGTGAGAAGAAATAAATACAGAAGAACTCACTTTTCATATGTTTGTTCTGTTTAATAAAGGTGTGTCAATAACAGATCAGGCTTGCCAGATTTAACAAAAAGCAATACAGACCGAGGTAAATTTAAATTGCATAGGATAAACTTGGACAAAATCATTGTTTTCATTGTTGATCTGAAATTCAGATTTAACTGCGCATCCTGTATTTTGTCAAATCTAAATCAGATTCACTGGGATTTCACCTCTTAATCATCTTCACCTCTCTTAATCAGTTTTACCCTAACACAAAAGTTGCAAAAATAGAGGGCAACAAAAATTCAGCCCCATAGGAATAAAAAGAAAAAAAATGATTTTTCTATAAGGAGACATAATTAGATCTTGCATGTAGGACTGAACCTGAAATTCCACTGCTTTAATTTAAAGAGCTCGGCAGAAGGGGCCGGGATTTCAAAGGTGGGGAAGTTATATTTGTCCTTAATCTTAAAGGGAGAGGTCTTCCCCCAAGACAGAAGAGATTTCTGTAAAGATTAATTTGCTTCATACTGTACTGTGAAGCAACATCTCCTAATTATTTAGCCAGATCTCAACTCGCCAAGACAAACCTGATGGGCTTTAAATGCGGATGTGAACCCACTGGAAAGGTATGGACATCCCCTTGGCATTAATATGTTTAGTCAGCAATACCTACAAAGATTGAGCAGTTTACTTCTGCAAGATTCAGAAAACAAAAGACATCAAAATAAGAGCTGAACCTCTCTCCTCTCCTTATGCAAAAGTAGATCGCGGGTTGGCCAAAAGATTTCTCTGAGATTTCCTGCAAGCTGTGATAGAAAACCTTCTGTTTGAGTTTTCCTGCAAGCTGTTACAGAAAAACTTTTTGGCCAACCCAATAAATAGATGAGCAAAGATTTTGACACCCGAAGGTCTGTGTGTTTAAATGAGATGGAGCATAACGTGGGAATAATGTCCTTCCGTGCAGAATTTTCAATATGTATTTTTCAGTATTTGTTTTTTTTGACAAAAATATAATTAAAGAGATGTTAGGACAGTAAGCATGATGTGAGTAGTTCGCTGTGGGCCCAGCTGATTGGCAAGACCTGTTCAATATGGCAACGCGGTAGTTACAGTGAAGAGGCCGAGCACTAGAGACATGACCTAGGGGTCGCAAGCGTCACAGAGGGTGCTGGGGCTCAACACTGAGTCAAACAGAGGGAAAATGCACTGTCCCTAATTAACTTATTATTAATTGTCTACTCCACAGCTGGAAGGGAAAATGCCTGGGGCTTGGGAGAGCAGATAGGGAAATCATCATACTTCCTTTACAGAGAGGTAAAATGAGCTCATGGCCTTATATGTTGACATCTTACACTCTAAGTTTATCCGTATTTAATCATCTACATGATATGAGTATTACTGTTGTCCTCATTTTATAGATAAGTCACAAAAGTTTATGCAGCTTTTCGAAAAATGACTTGGCTAGCGGATGGCGTGTGTGCTAAGTCATCTCAGTCATGTCCGACTCTGCGGACCCATGGACTGTAGCCTACCAGGGTCCTCTGCCCACGGAATTCTCCAGGCAAGAACACTGGAGTGGATGGTCACTTCCACCTCCAGGAGATCTTCCCAACCCAGGGATCGAACCTGTGTCTCTTATGTCTCCTACATTGGCAGGAGGGCTCTTTACCATTAGCACCCAGGGGATGGCAGGGATTACATAGAAAGATATTGTTACCTGGACACAACGCTCAGACCTATCATATTGCCAGTTCACTCTACTGTGGACAATGCCTTTAATTACTGAAAAGAAAATGAGGGTATCTATAAGATGTGTATGGTGGTAGAGCAGTTCCATAGACAATGATACCACATTAATGGTTTGGGGCTTATAACATATTTCCTGTCTGGTTAACTTCTAGAAACATCAATAAAACCTTACATATTTATTAAACAAAATTCACTCGACTATACTGTATTGTCCATCATAAGCACAACCATATTTTGTAGGCGCTATGTATGTCCACTACGCCTAGGCGTTATTGATGGTAACTTTGCAGACACAATCATGAATACCAATGAGGTGGCCAATGTTGAAATGCCAGCTGAGTAGACATAAAAAACACTTCTGTGATACTTTAATCAAAGCAGAGAACCTGCACAGAGAACCCATCTGCTTACTGACTGTCAGATTCTTTGATAAGCTCTTAAGAAAATTCCTTATCTATAAAATTGCCTGCATTTTCACTTCATTTCCCCTCCTTTGAGTTGGACAGTGAATGGATTGTCCATCTCCTTGTATATTAAACTGCACTGAATTATAACTGTTGTTAAGGATAGTTGCTCTAAATCTCTTATGGTTCACCCTGAGGCAAGACTTAACAGTAAATATTAAAACAGTAAATAATAAGAGCAAGACTTCAAAGTAACTCTTCCACTCTAAAGCACAGCAACTTAGTAGACTGGATGACGCTTTTACAGCTTTTGTTATTAACTTACAGGATGTTAATAGTTGACTCTATATCTGGTTACACAGGGAGGAGGAATAAATGGTTAGTAAAAGGGAATGTCTGAGCCTGAATTTGACTGTGTTTACAGGGAAATAAAAACAAGTAACAGGACTAAATCTTGAAGATCTAGTGTGGTCATATACAGAAGCTATACTGGGCACAGACATTTAGAGATAAAATCTATTCTCAGTGTTAAAATTAAGCAGAGGAGTTTGCTAACATTTATTGACTCTGATGCAAAAAGAAAGAAAAAAAAATTTTTGATGGCATTCCAAATTAATATGAAGCTGCTTCCTGCTTCATCAGAATTAAGATGACTGTTAAGAAAGAATTAAGGAAACTAGGGAGCATGCCCACAGGAGTGTAGGAGTGTGTGTGTGTGTGTTTCTGTTTATGGGAACAAAACCTTGATTTATATATCTTGTGAAAGTCAAAATTTAGTGTCTCCTACTATGCTTTCAACAGCACTCCCCCATGGAGTTTAGGATTCTAGACTTTATATTAAATTTTATTGATTTTTGAATCAAGTTGAATGTTTACAGTCTGAAAATGTGTTTGTGCAGGACTGTTTTAATGAACAGGGATAATCATAACTTGTATACTTATTTTAAAATGTTCAGGAATGTTTCTGTAATAATTTATAGGGATATATATCTGACCAAACTTCTGCCATTATTTTTGTGTGTGTGCAAATTTACTTGCTTAGCATTGTTTATTTAATAGCAGTAGCCATAATTTACACATAAGAATGCCCACAATTGACTCTATTATTATTATTCACAGATTTCACAACATGCAGGTCTGTAAATGGGCTTCCCTGGTGGCTCACTGGTAAAGAACCCACCTGCCAATGCAGGAGACACAGGTTCAATCCCTGGTTAGGGAAGATCTCCTGGAGAAGGAAATGGCAACCCACTCAGGTATTCTTGTCTGGACAATCACATGGACAGAGGAGCCTGGCGATGGGGTCACAGAGAGTCAGACATGACTTAGTGACTGAACAACAGTTTGTAAATAGGAACTAGTCAGGCACAAGTCAACAGACAGGACCCCTGGCCTTCAGGAACTTGCACTTTACTAGAAAGACAGACACTCAAATAAATGTTTATAATACAAACTGAAATGAGCTGCCATGAAGTTGTATTCAGGGGCATTTTAGAGCACTGGGAAGAAAGCCTCAAGACACCCAGGGAAGTAAGAAAATCCTTGGAAGCAGAGCTAGCAGTCACACTAGTTAGAGAAGAAGCCAAGTATTCTGAGTATGTGCAGAACTCTGGAAAACTACAGAGTTATTGCTGGACAGAATGAAGAGGTTAAGGCTGGAGGAAGTGACATAATAGACTAGAGAGGCAGGTAGGAAAAAAACAAATCACTGGTTTGGCCAAAAAGTTCTTTAATGGCCTTTTTGGCCAACCCAATACAATGTTATTTGACAATCCAAAGGGTGTGGATTTTATCTTTAAAGAACTTCAGGTGTGGCAATCACAGGGTGAGATTTACAGTCAGATGAGTATAGAAGACAGACAAGGGAGGGTTGACTTAGAACACTGATGTGAGGATTTTAGGAAGCTGAGTTAAGAGAAATGAGTAATTATTTGCATGTGGGAGATAAGAAGATATAAGAAATCTAACTTGAGTCTCAGGTTTCCTTGTATCATATGAAAGTATTGCAGTAGGCTAAGTTGTTGACAGTGCCCAGACTCCAAGCAGAAGAAAATAGGTCTGTTTCTAGAAATAGCACACTCCGTTTAGATAATCATGATTCTCGCAGGTTAAAGTTGAAACAAACTCACAATAAAAACCTCATTAAAGGATGCCATAGTGAATGAGAGTCAGTTAAAACAAGAAAAATTTAAAGCCTCTAATGACACAGGAATTATCACATATAGACTATCAGATATATGAACTGTTTAAAGAATGAAAAACTTAAACTGAGCAAATACATGAGACTACGGTCTTCTATACATAAATATATACAAAGAACTAAATAGTGATGTAAATGTGTGTATAAGCGGATAACTACACGTCTACTTAGCCAGCTACCTCCCTCTGAACATCTATTTATGTTTTCCCTGAATGTCCACTGACGGAATCTGGGCGCAGCAATACCATGATAGTAATGAGCAAACGCCCAGATGATGACTTCTAAAACCACACTCCACCAAAAGGAACACAGACTCCCTGGAGAAAAGGCTGATTCTAGTCTGGAGCAGGTAAAGTAGATGATCTTAAAACACCTGTTTGTAGCAAAAATCAGGAAAATGTTCAAAACCTAATGGGACCATGATAAAAACGACACAGATACCAGCTGGTATTTTTGAATATTTTCTGCTTCCACTGGACAAATCTGTAACAACCTGAACATCAACTTAAAAAAAAAAAAAGTAACAAAGGATTTTAACTCATTAAATAAAGTAGGAAACCATTAATCTATACTGATTAAAGAAGTATATGGAAGATTTTATTAAGGACATTTATATATTTCCAAGAGCCTTTACAAGGTATTAATTATAAATGAAAAAAGTGAAATACAAAGGAAAAAATAATTTCACACTGGAGAAGGCTGGGCAGACGCCACCTTAATCAAGTGATCAAAACCCTGGGATGATTTGAAATTGTGCGTCAGCAAACCAACCCAGCATCTCTATAGTGATACTCCTGCCAAAGATGCAAACCTGAACTGAACCAGGAGGTAACACAAGACAAAGTCAAAGTGGCAGAAATATCTCAAAATAAATGGCCACTAATCTTTAAAATGGAAAAGTCCTGGAAGGACTTTAAGGAAATGCTGAGGAAGTCTTTCAGATGGGAAGAAACCATGGATGAATGAAGTTAAACGCTATTTGTTACTAGATCCTTTTGCTTTAAAGGGTGTTTCTGGGCCAAATAGTAAAACTCGAATGTGATCTGAGGATTAGAAGGAAGGCTAAAATAATGAAGTAATACAATCGTATTAATTTCCTGACTTTAATGGGTTAGTGGTTACGTGGGGGAGTGTCTCTGTTTGTGGAAGAAGGCACTCAGTATTTGGGAATGATGGGATACCAGGTTGTTTTCAGATGAATCAGGGAAAACATTTTATTCTGTATCCTGCAGCTTGACATTGTTTTAAAATGAAATAAGTGAAACATTAAGTAGATTTCTTACTGAGTATTATTTTTTACTGCAGAGATTTCTCATGGTATTTACCATGCTAACTTGTGTTTTGTATTTTCAATAGAGAAATATAATACTTAGTATTTCCTACAGATTTTTTAAGCAACGTATCTCCTGGAAAAGAGAAGTATTTAAAAACAATCTTTGCACTAAAAGTTATAAAGAAGCATAATAAATATACCAAATTCTGAGTGAATATAGCAACGAATTACTATTATGTAAATAGTAGAAATGTGATTGGGACTGACAGTTATTTAATCAAAACAGTCAATTAAAGAAGGGAATTATTTTTTAAATTTTGCTGCAGTATAGTTGATTGACAAGGTTGTGTTAATTTCTGCTGTACAGTATAGTGACTCAGTTATCTATATATATGTGTGTGTGTCTGTGTGTATATATATATATAATTTTTTCCATTATGGTTTATCATAGGATATTGAATATTATTCCCTGTGCTATACAGTGTGATCTTGTTGTTTATCCATCCCATATATAATATTTTGCATCAGCTAATCCCCAACTCCCAGTCCTTACTCCCCTCCACTTGCCTTTGGCAACTGCAAGTCTGTTCTCTGTGAGTCTGGCTTTGTTTTGCAGGTAGGTTTATTTGTGTCATATTTTAGATTCCACACATACATGATATCATACAGTATTTGTCTCTTTTTGACTCACTTCACTTGGTCTGATAATATCTGGGTCCATCTGTGCTGCTAAAAATGGCATTATCTCACTCTGAGCAGCATTTCATTATATGTACCACATCTTCTTTATCCTTTCATCTGTCAATGGCCATTTACGTTGTGTCTGTGTCACGGCTCTCCTCGGTAGTGCTGCCACGAACATGAGGTGCATTTATCTTTTAGAAGTATACTTTTGTCTGGGTATATACTAAGGAGTGGGATTGCTAGATCATAGGGAAACTCTATTTTTGGTTTTTGAGGAACTTCCATACTGTTTTTCCATAGTGGCTGTGCCAATTTACATTCCCAACAATAGTGTAAGAGGGTTCCCTTTTCTACACACCCTCTCTAGCATCTATTATTTGTAGATTTTTAATGATGGCCATTTTGACTGGTGTGAGGTGGGACCTCATTGTTTTGACTTGGATTTCTCTAATAATTAGTAATGGTGAGCATCTTTCCATGTGCCCATTAGCCAACTGTATGTCTTCTTTGGAGAAATGTCCACTTAGTCTTCTGCCCATTAAAAAAAATTTTTTTTGCTTGTTATTGAATTGTAGGAGCTGTTTGCATATTTTAGAAATTAAGCCCTGTGGTTGAATCATTTGCAAATATTTTCTTCTAGTCTGTAGGCTGTCTTTTCATTTTGTTTGCAGTTTCCATTGCTGTACAAAAATTGGTAAGTTTGATTCAGTTCAGTCGCTCAGTCGTGTCCGACTCTTTGCAACCCCATGAATCGCAGCACGCCACGCTTCCCTGTCCATCACCATCTCCCAGAGTTCACTCAGACTTACATCCATTGAGTCCGTGATGCCATCCAGCTATCTCATCCTCAGCTGTCCCTTCTCCTTCTGCCTCATAATCCTTCCCAGCGTCACAGTCTTTTCCAATGAGTAAACTCTTCGCATGAGTAGGCCAAAGTACTGGAGTTTCAGCTTTAGCATCATTCCTTCCAAAGAAATCCCAGAGCTGATCTCCTTCAGAATGGACTGGTTGGATCTCCTTGCAGTCCAAGGGACTCTCAGGAGTCTTCTCCAACACCACAGTTCAAAAGCATCAATTCTTTGGTGCTCAGCCTTCTTCACAGTCCAACTCTCACATCCGTACATGACCACAAGAAAAAGCATAGCCTTGACTAGACAGACCTTAGTTGGCAAAGTAAAATTTCTGCTTTTGAATATGCTATCTAGATTGGTCATAACTTTTCTTCCAAGGAGTAAGCGTCTTTTACTTTCATGGCTGCAATCACCATCTGCAGTGATTTTGGAGCCACCAAAAAGTCTGACACTGTTTCCACTGTTTCTCCATCTATTTCTCATGAAGTGATGGGACCGGATGCCATGATCTTCATTTTCTGAATGTTGAGCTTTAAGCCAACTTTTCCACTCTTCACTTTCACTTTCATCAAGAGGTCTTTTAGTTACTTTTCACTTTCTGCCATAAGGGTAGTGTCATCTGCATATCTGAGGTGATTGATATTTTTGCTGGCAATCTTGATTCCAGCTTGTGTTTCTTCCAGTCCAGCCTTTCTCATGATGTACTCTGCCTGACATACTCCTTTTCCTATTTGGAACCAGTCTGTTGTTCCATGTCCAGTTCTAATGGTTGCTTCATGACCTGCATACAGATTTCTCAAGAGGCAGGTCAGGTGGTCTGGTATTCCCATCTCTTTCAGAATTTTCCACAGTTTGTTGTGGCCCACACAGTCAAAGGCTTTGGCATAGTCAATAAAACAGAAATAGATGTTTTTCTGGAACTCTCTTGCTTTTTCCATGATCCAGCAGACGTTGGCAATTTGATCTCTGTTTCCTCTGCCTTTTCTAAAGCCAGCTTGAACATCAGGGAGTTCATGGTTCATGTATTGCTGAAGTCTGGCTTGGAGAATTTTGAGCATTACTTTACTAGCATGTGAGATGAGTGCAATTGTGTGGTAGTTTGAGCATTCTTTGGCATTGCCTTTCTTCGAAATTGGAATGAAAACTGACCCTTTCCAGTCCTCTGGCCACTGCTGAGTTTTCCAAATTTGCTGGCATATTGAGTGCAGCACTTTCACAGTGTTATCTTTCAGGATTTGAAACAGCTCCACTGGAATTCCATCACCTCCACTAGCTTTGTTCGTAGTGATGCTTTCTAAGGCCCACTTGACTTCACATTCTGCACTGATTTCTATTGCCTTAGAGACCTAAGAAAACTTCGGTATGATTTATGTCAGAGAATGTTTTGTCTATGTTCTTTTCTAGGAGTTTTATGGTATCTTTTCTTATATTTAAGTCTTTAAGCCACTTTGAGTTCATTTTTGTTTATAGTATGAAGGTGTGTTCTAACTTAATTGATTTACATGCAGCTGTCTAACTTCCCTAACATCTCTTGTTGAAGAGACCGTCTTTTCTCCATTGTATATTCTTGCCTCCTTTGTCAAACATTAATTGCCCATGGATGTATGGGTTTACTTCTGGGCTCTTTCTTCTGTTCCACTGATCCATTTGTCTGGTTTTGTGCCAGCATCATGCTGTTTTGATTATTGTGGTCTTGTACTACTGTGAAATGCGTCCTGCTTTTTTATTTTCCCTCAGGATTGTTTTTGCAATTCTTGGTCTTTTATGTTCCCATATAAATTTTAGGATTATTTTTTCTAGTTCTGTGAAAAATGGCCTGGGTATTTTGATAGGTATTGCATTAAGTCTTTAGATTTCTTTGGGTAGTATAGCCATTTTAACAATATTCATTCTTGGATCTGAGAGCATAGGATAGCTTTCCATTTCTTTGAATCATCTCCCATTTCCTTTATTAATATTTTATAGTTCTTAACATATTAGCTTCTCACCTCTTTTGTGAGGTTTATTCCTGAAAAGAAAGTGTTAGTCACTCAGGCATGTCTGACTCTTTGTGACCCCATGGATTGTAGCCTGCCAGAGTCCTCTGTCCACGGAATTCTCCAGGCAAGAATACTGGAGTGGGTTGCCATTTCCTTCTCCGGGGAATCTTCCTGACCCAGGGATTGAACCCAGGTCTTTTGCATTCCAGAAAGATTCTTTACCATCTGAGCCACCAGGGAGAGGTTTATACCTAAGTTATTTTAACTTTTTGGATGCAATTTTAAAAGGAATTGTTTTTTACGTTCCCTTTCTTGTATTTCATTGTTAGTGTAAAGAAATGCAACCAGTTTCTTTTAATGTTAGTCTTGTATCTTACTAAATTTATTAGTTTTAGTAGATTTTGTTTGGAGTCCTTAGCGTTTTCTATATATAGTACTACGAATCTGCATATAATGACAATCTTACCACTTCTCTACCAATATGAATACCTTTTAATTCTAATCTGATTGCTGTGGATAGGACTTCCCTTAGTATGATGAAGAGTAGTTCTGAGAGTGAGCATCTTTGTTCTGTTTCGATTTTAATGGGAAGGCTTTCAGCTTTTCACCACTGAGTATTATATTAGCTGTGAGTTTGTCATAAATAGCTTTTATTATGTTGAGATATTTTTCCTCTGTACCCACTTTTGTAAGAGTTTTTTTTTTTTAATCATGAATGCATGTTGAATTTTATCAAAAGCTTTTAAAGCTTCTATTGAGATGATCATGGGTTTTGTCTTTTGTTGACGAGTATGTCATGTTAATTTGCATATACTGAAGCATCCATGTGACCCTGGGATGACTCCAACTTGGTCATGATATGGGATCTTTTGTATGTGTTGTTGGATTTGATTTTCTAATATTTTGTCGAGAACCTTTACAACTATATTTATCAAAAATAATGGCCTGTAATTTTGTTTTCTGTTAGTGTCTTTGGTTTGATATCTGGTGATGGTGATTTCACAGAATGTCTTTGGTTGTGTTCCCTTCTCTCTAGTTTTTTTGGAAGAATTTGAGATGGAAAAGTACAAATTTTTCTTTGGTAGCATTTGCCTGTAAAGCCATACTGTCCTGGACTTCAGTTTTTAGAATTTTTCTTTTTAACAAATTCTATTTTATTTCTAGTGGTCAATCTGTCCAAGTCATCTATTTCTTCACTAAGTTTTGGTGAGCTATATGTTTCCAGAAAGTTCTCCATTTCTTCTAGGTTGTAAATTTGTAGACAGATAATTTTTCATAGTATTCTCTTAGTTTATTTTTTAATTCTACAGAATCAGTTGTGGTTTTTTCCTTTCATTTCTTAATTTGAGTCTTCTCTTGTTTCTTTGTGGTGAGCTTCGACAGGTTTGTCAATTTTCTTTAACTTTTCAAGAAATCAGCCCTTCATTTTTATGTTTTTCTAATATTTTTGAATCTCTATTTTATTTTTCTCTGATCTTTATTATCCCCTTCCTTCTGCTGATTTTGTTTGTTGTTCTTTTTGTAATACTTTCAGTGACAGGTTACCTTATTTAAGATTTTCCTTTCTAAGAAGGTCTGTATCACTATGAACTTCAATCTAAGAACTGCTTTTGCTCCATCTCATAGATTGTGCATGGTTGTGTTTTCATAATCATTTG
>SJYC01143536.1:0-19277 GCA_006408675.1 Madoqua kirkii
GCATAATATTTTAAAAATATATGTGTATATGAGTATGTATAATAATTTCTCTAGAAAGAAGCACGTAATCATCAGGTTGCTCTATTTTTTCTTACTGTTCTTTGCTTTTTTTTGGCCAAAATTTTGCAGTTGTCTCATTACAACAATTTGAGATAAGACTCGAAGTTATTTTTTGCTGGGAGTCTTTACAAATCATTAAAGTAGGTTTTCATGGAATATATTTTCTCTATATACCACATTTGTTAGGATTATGTATGACTTATTTAAATTGTAGCACTAAAATGTCAATCAAGATGGTGTCAAATGTTAAGATAATAAATGTTGTAGAGTTCTGATAAGCAGTGCAGTTAGTGGGATCGGCAGCTTTGCCAGATGACTAGGGAGCAGTCTGCCAGTCAAATGTTCTTTGTCATGAACATAAACAGCCAACTTAAGGTAGGGAATAGGAAATATTTGTTAATCTGGCAAAAAGATGATCAGAGGTTTTCTCTAGGGTAGGACTCTAGGTTATCTTGTACTCTCCCTTTATGCATTTTTCATCTTGTTTGTTGATAAGGATATTCTGTTGATTTTATAATGGAAAGCATCTCTGAAAACAATAAGTAATCATATTGAAAGAATATATATTTTTTTCTTTAATGTGGTTTTCTTTGTCAGCAGCAAGCTGAGAGGCCAAGTATCCAGCCATAGACTGGATCATAATACAGTCTGTCTGATTTGCTCATAAATATGGAAACATCAAGCCACTGTTCTCAATTCTGAATTTCTAGAATATTACCACTGAAATGGAGGAGCCACATGACAGCCTATGGTTTGCTTGTTATTGCTCATTGTTCAGTTGCTCAGGCACGTCCTGCTCTTTGCGACCCCATGAACTGCAGCATGCCAGGCTCCCGTGTCCTTCACTGTCTCCCAGAGTTTGCTCAAACTCATATCCATTGAGTTGATGTCATCCAACCAGCTCATCCTCTGTCACCCCCTTCTCCTCTTGCCCTCCATCTTTTCTGGAGATGCCTCCAGCATCAGGGTCTTTTCCAATGAGTCAGTTTTTGCATCAGGTGACCATTGCTCATTGTTCAGTTGCTCAGGCACGTCCTGCTCTTTGCGACCCCATGAACTGCAGCATGCCAGGCTCCCGTGTCCTTCACTGTCTCCCAGAGTTTGCTCAAACTCATATCCATTGAGTTGATGTCATCCAACCAGCTCATCCTCTGTCACCCCCTTCTCCTCTTGCCCTCCATCTTTTCTGGAGATGCCTCCAGCATCAGGGTCTTTTCCAATGAGTCAGTTTTTGCATCAGGTGACCAAAGTACTGGAGCTTCAGCTTCAGCATTGGTCCTTCCAATGAATATTCAGGATTGATTTCCTTTAGGATTGACTGGTTTGATTTCCTTGCAGTCCAAGGGACTCTAGAGTCTTCTCCAGCATCACAGTTCAAAAGCATCAATTTGGCACTCAGCTTTCTTTATGGGCCAGCTCTCACATCCATACAAGATTACTGGATAAACCACAGCTTTGTCTATATGGACCTTGGTTTGCTTGCCAGTTATGAATCATATAGCAATCAAGGTAATTTCAACAGGTGCTCTTCAGAGAAAAAAAACATAAAAGCTGAAGTCCTTTTGATATTTTGAATGTACTGTAAATTCAGGAAAATGATAAGAAGCATCAGATTTTCTCAATAGCATGTTCTTTTACCATTTGGTGAATGTATGAAGTAATAGTCATTTACTTAATTACATATTAATATTAGAAACATTTTTGTTTGTAAATACCATTTATTAGTAAATATATTTTTTCATGAAGATTGGTAGCTTAAGCCGAGAGTCATTACTAAGTCCTCGTCACCTTTTTTGGCAGGATTTATGTTTAATATTTTGGAAAATATTTTGAAATTACATAATGTAAAGTATCAACACAGCCAAGGCTTAGACGTTCCATTATTTTCTTATAAACCTGAATAGCATTTATTTTTACTTTATTGGGGTTTCAGTTCTAACCTGCTTTCATCTATATCAGCAGAAAAGATAAAAATAACCTACCTTACAAGTTCAGCATGATGCCTTTATCTACATAGACAAGAACGTATTTTAAATGCAACAGTTAAGTGTTAAAGTACTCATTACTGGGATTTCTGCTAGGCCTAAAAAAAAAAAAAAAAAGCATTGTATCTAGCTGTAATTCTATTAACGCAATGTGATAAAACATGAATGGCTTTTTCCACAAAGTTCATCTGAAACCTGTCACTGTGTTTGCACCATTATCTGTGGATACCAATTGAAGCAACCTATAAGCTGGAGTCCAGAGGTTTTGTTTTGGCTTGTATATACTTTCCTTTTGTCAGGCCAGAGTTTTCACTGTGGCTCGGAGATAAAAATGCGTGTACAAATGGGCCACCCGTTCTCGCTGGGCTTCCCAGGTGGCACCAGTGATAAAGAACTCACCGGACAGTGCAGGAGACATGAGAGACATGGGTTCAGGCTCTGGGTTGGGAAGATGCCCTAGAGGAAGGGCATGGGAACCACTCCAGTATTTTTGCCTGGAGAATATCAAAGACAGAAGAGCCTGGCGGGCTACAGCCAGGGTCGCAGAGACAGACATGATTAAAGCAACTTAGCATGCACTCAAACATGTGCATGTACCCACCCAGTGCCAAATCATGATGCTTCCATTGATTTAAAGCCAAAGAGTTTTCAAACTGTTGAGTTAAAAGTCTGAGTAATGAATTTAATTTTCGTGGTAGTCTTTAAAGAGTTTAATTCAAGCTATACCTTGTGCTTGAGCAAAGCTATGAATCCCAGTTCACAAATGAATGAACTCATTTATACACTGGAGTGTATAGGCCCTGTCAGAATACACAGAACCATGAATTCTGTCTTCTGTAAGTAGCACACATTTAAGCAGAAAAATGTTTTTTCCCAGGGTTATATTTGCATAGTAGGATTTTAGTTCAATTCAGTTCACCAGCTCAGTCGTGTCCAGCTCTTTGTGACCCCGTGAACTGCAACACACCAGGCCTCCCTGTCCATCACCAACTCCCAGAGTCCACCCAAACTCATGTCCATCGAGTCCGTGATGCCATCCAACCATCTCATCCTCTGTCGTCCCCTTCTCCTCCTGCCCTCAATCTTTTCCAGCACCAGGGTATTTTCCAAAGAGTCAGCTCTTCGTAGGATTTAACAGCCTCTAATTAGTTTCTTTTCTGTCTCAGCAGAAAAATCTACTTCCATCTACTGATGGAAACTCATTTCAAATTTACTAAAATTGTATGATTAGAATATTACTTAGTTAAATAGTATATCTAAGTATGACTGCTCCTGGAAAGGCTGAGGACTTTACATCTATCCATTCATCAACATTCAGCTTCCACATTTGTTAATTAGGTCAACTGCCCTTTATTCTAAGATGGTTTTCTTCCCTTAAGCATTGAACCCTGACTCCTCCCACCTGCTCAAGGAAATGTTCGTTCCTTTATCCTGCATTATCAATTGTTTTCCTCTCTAATTGAGTTTGGTCATCATACAAACATGTTTCTTCTATTAAAAAAAATCATAACCGTTCTTCCTTCTCCAGCTACGCCCCATTTATCTACTTCCTTTTGCTGCAAAACTCAAGATAAAAATAATGCGGATCTTTGCTCATGGATAGCAATTATTTTCCTTTCATTCTTTCTTGAAACTACTCCAGACCGGCACACCAAAAACAGCTCTTATGGTCATCTTGGACCTGGTATTGCTACGTGTTCTGGTCAGTTTTCAGCCTTCATCTTCCATGACCCATAGGCAGCATTTGACCTGGCTGATCACCTGTAATTCCTAGAAACACTTTGATTGGTAGCATCTGAAACACTAACTCTGTGTTCTTCCTTCTTTACCTGCTGCCTCCTCGTCCCACTAACCACTGACTATTAGAGTGCAAATAAAGAACAATCCTTGGACTTTTCTTCTCCTTTCTGCTCTTATTCACTCAGCATTCACAACCATTTTCACAAACTTGAACATCATCTAGACGTTGAGGATCCTCCCAGTTTTATAGACCCAGCTTAGAAAACTCCCCTAAATTCCAGACTCATGTACCCAACACGTATATACTTATTCAACATCATCCCTGGATAACTCAGACATCTTAGATTCAACATTCTTAAAACTGAATTCTTGATACTGATGCAAATCTCGCTGTGTTTTCAATGTTTGCCATCTCAATTTATAGCAGCTCTTAACCATCTAATACTCTAGTCAAGAATCTTTGTGCTATCCAAGACTGTACCTTTCTCATTCTCTCTACAATCCATCTGCTACCAAGTTCCATTCCGAATCCAGCCACTTCTACCAGCCTGAGCAATGGCACCACATGGATATTTGTAATAGTTTCCTAACTAGTCTGCCCACTTCCGCTTCCCTTCTTTGTAGTCTATTTCTGACATGGCAGTTAGAATGAACCTTTTAAAATCAAAAGTCATATACTTTCTCCCTCAAAGGCTCTATTCTCCATCTGCCTTCATCTCCTCTAGTCTAACCACACTGGTCCCCTTACTCTTCCTAGACCATGAAGGATAAACCTGAGGCCCTGCCTCAGGGCCTTTGCACTTTCAGTTTCTCCCATCCAGACTGTTTTACCCTTTTATATCTTTGCAAACTGCATACTTGGATGATTTTATTCAGTAGTGATCTCAATGAATCTGTTCCTAGAAAACATCTGACACTAAAACTCTGCTTCCAGATATTTTTTAAAAGTTATTTCCTGGCTCTGCTGGGTCTTCTTTGCTGTGTGCGGGCTTTCTCCAGTCGTGGCAAGCGGGGGCTACCCTAGTTGCAGTCCATGGGCTTCTTAGGGTGGTAGCTTCTCCTATTATGGAGCATCGGCTCTAAGGTGTCTGGACTTCAGTAGTTATGGCTCAGGGGCTCTAGAGTGCAGGCTTAGCAGTTATGGCATGCAACCGTAGTTAGTTCCTGGACCAGGGATTGAACCTGTGTCCCCTGCTTTGGCAGGCTGATTTTAACCACTGGACCACCAGGGGAGTCCCCTCCAGGTACTTTTTCTCCCTTGCTCTTGTTTGTTTCTCCTTACAGCACTTCCTTCTAACACACATAGCGATTCATTCAGTTCATTGTCTACACCCTCCCACTAGACTGTGAACTTACTGAAAGCAGGAAAGTTTATTCTGTTTTCTGTTGCATATTCAACAGCTAGAAGGGCATTCAGTAAAGTTTTGTTAAATTAATATGTAAAACTTGAATAAATTCTGGGTTAAGTATACTGAAGTAGCATGAACTGGAGAAAGTATAGAAAAAGACTAATATCTTGTAGTAATTGAAAAGGTTAGTCCCCTGAAGGCCTCTACAAGAGGCAACTTGTAAAGCTATGTGGTAGGATTGGGTCAAGAAGGGAGTTTGGAGAAGGCCAACAATTTTCTTTAAACTCTCCTTGACCTTAATAGTCTCCCTGACCTTAATAATCACTGCAGATGGTGACTGCAGCCATGATATTAAAAGACACTTGCTCCTTGGAAGAAAAGTTATGACCAACCTAGACAGCATATTAAAAAGCAGAGACATTACTTTACCAACAAAGGTCCATTTAGTCAAGGCTATGGCTTTTCCAGTAGTCATGTATGGATGTGAGAATTGGACTATAAGGAAAGTTGAGCACTGAAGAATTGATGCTTTGGAACTGTGATGTTGGAGAAGACTCTTGAGAGTCTGTTGGACTGCAAGGGGATCCAACCAGTCCATCCTAAACGAAATCAGTCCTGAATATTCATGGAAGGACTGATGCTGAAGTTGAAACTCTAATATTTTGGCCACCTGATACAAAGAACTGACTCACTGGAAAAGATCTGACTGAGCAACTGAACTGACTGACTGTTCATGGGGTTCTCAAGGCAAGATACTGAAGTAGAGGGGGGCTGGGCAGGAAGATAGCACTGAAGAATTGATGCTTTGAAACTGTGATGTTGGAGAAGACTCTTGAGAGTCTGTTGGACTGCAAGGGGATCCAACCAGTCCATCCTAAACAAAATCAGTCCTGAATATTCATTGGAAGGACTGATGCTGCAGTTGAAACTCCAATATTTTGGCCACCTGATACAAAGAACTGACTCACTGGAAAAGATCTGACTGAGCAACTGAACTGACTGACTATTCATGGGGTTCTCAAGGCAAGATACTGAAGTAGAGGGGGGCTGGGCAGGAAGAGGAGATCAGAGAGGAAAAGAGCTCAAGGCTCTTTTGTTCAGACTTCCTTTCCAAGCCAAGGTCTAACGCTACATACAATTTGGGTTCCAACTGCAGAACCAAAGCTTTGAGCAATTGATTGTTGTTAGGCCAGGCTTCCCAAACAAATCACTTTATTTTTATTGAGGACTGACTAGGAAGAAGCAAATAACTTCTTAGAGCAAGAAGTAAAGTCATTTCTCAGTATCTGATCAGAGACTGGCTTCAGGAACCCCTCAGATGCCAAAATCAGACGATGTTCAAGTCCCTCATATAAAAATGTTTAGTACTGCAAATAACCTACACACGTTCTCCCTTATGCGTTAAATAGTCTCTAGATTACTTATAATACCTAATATAATGTAAATACCGTATGAACAATTGTGAGTACAGTTTAACTGCTAAATGAATAATTGTCAGTGCATGGAAAATTAAAGTTTTGCTTCTTGGAAGTTTTTGGGATTTTTTTTTTTTTTTCTTTCTTATATTCCCCATCTGAGGCTGGCTGAATCCCAGGATGTGGAACCTACAGGTATAGAGGGCTGACTATAGAAAGTTTCCACAGGGTCAACAAAGACCTTGATCAGATTACAACCAAAACAACAATATCCATTTATTGAGGGTTTACTGTGAGCTGTTGTGCTTTATCATTACAGTTGATCCTTGAATAACATGGATTTGAACTGTGTGGATACACTTATACATGGGTTTTTTCCCATCAATATATACAATGGTTCTCCAGGATATGTGTTTGGTTGGTTGAATCTAAGGATGTGAAACCATGGATATACATGGCCAAGTACAAAGTTAGACCATTTTTCAGCTGCAAATCAAACCCCCATGTTGTCCAAGGATCAACTGCATTTCTAATTTGAACAAGAACATTTCAAAGAAGGGATAATGCTATCTTATGAGACCACTAAGGCTTTGAAAGTTAGTAAGAAGGTAAGGGATGATATGAGGATTCAAATTCCTGTTAGAATGTCTGCATGTCCATTCTGTTGTACAGAGCACAAACGGTTTATTTTATTTTATTTTATTTCCATTTAATGAATTCCTTGACATGGGAGGAATTCTGGTCTCCAACACTGTAAAGCTAAGGGGATGCAGATGCAAACCAAAGACAGCAAATCCTAATGAAGCTTCACATTAAGGCTGGTCTTATTTTTAAAGCCAATCTGGTCTGTTCTTAAAAAGTTCTAGATCATATCACTGACTGCGGTGACAGAAAGCAGCATGGGTGGTGAGTCATTCCAGCTGTGTCCATTAATCTCTCTCCAGATGGAGGGAGAGGGTCAACTACAAAGAGGCTTAAATGTAAGTAAAAACAAGATTTGTATTGTTTGGATGGGGTAACAATTATTTCCACGTGGAGGGAGACAAAAGTCTTTTTTTCTAGGTATTATATTTATTCTAAGCACTTTTTTAAGTAACATGTTTTAGCAAGACAAATAATAAATCATGCTAAAAATATTTAGAACTACAAAGCCAAGGAGATAACCACCCCCCAAAATATTTCCACTCAGTTACAAGATAGTGCATTTTCATAGTTCTCAGCATTGCCATGTTGCCACAGGAAACTGAATTTGTAATTGACACTTATACTTTGTAATGAACAATATGGCACCACACATTTATTCCTACAATTGTTTTAGAACTTTTAAATTGTGGTGCTATTTGAAAGGCCTTAGGACATGGTAAACACAGGCAAGATTATCGAGGGTTCAATGTTTGAGATGTTTTACTTAACTCTAAGTAATTTAATTGAAGTCAATAAATCTCAGTGAAGATGTATCAAATAGCCTACCCTGTGCCTGCAACATACTAGGCAATGGATGAAGACTGAAATTTGTATAAGACGAACTTGTCTCCATATTTAAAAACATTATCTTGAGAAAAACATTTGAGCTCAAACTCAGTGTTCTGTGACAACTTACAGGGTGGGTAGGGGTGAGAGGTTGGAGGAAGGTTCAAGAGGGAGGGGACACGTGTATACTGATGGCTGATGACAGAAATTAACACTATTGCAAAGCAATTATCCCCCAAGTAAAAATAATGAGTAATAAATTTTAAAAATAAATATTTTTAAAAGTGATATGCAAATACAGAGGACTGCAGACCCCTGATATAATGTGTTTTCTTGATCATAAAATAGCTTTCCTATTAGTGTACATATAAAGTATCCCAAAAGGATATAATAATTATAAATAATCATTTAATCATTTAGTGCTTATTACCAAACATCATTCAATATACTTATTAATCGATACAAGTACCTTTAATCCTCAAGCCAACTCTAATAGTAAGGACTATTACTGTCTCTGCATCACAAAGATGGAAAGCAAGGCAAAGAAATGAATAAAAGGCTTGGTGTCACACAGTTATGGGATCAGGCGTGGGGTGCATGCTCTTAGCCTCTGTTCTTCACTGCCTGGATGTCTGGTGGTGTGCTATATTTCCAGCTACAGAACAGGAAACTGTTGGTTATTTCAGTTCAGTCCCTCAGTCGTGTCCAACCCTTTATGACCCTATGGACTACAGCACCCAGGCATCCCTGTCCATCATCAACTCCTGGAGCTTGCTCAAACCCATGTTCATTGAGTTGGTGATGCCATCCAACCATCTCATCTTCTATTGAATAAAAGGCTTGGTGTCACACAGTTATGGGATCAGGCGTGGGGTGCATGCTCTTAGCCTCTGTTCTTCACTGCCTGGATGTCTGGTGGTGTGCTATATTTCCAGCTACAGAACAGGAAACTGTTGGTTATTTCAGTTCAGTCCCTCAGTCGTGTCCAACCCTTTATGACCCCATGGACTACAGCACCCAGGCATCCCTGTCCATCATCAACTCCTGGAGCTTGCTCAAACCCATGTTCATTGAGTTGGTGATGCCATCCAACCATCTCATCTTCTATCATCCCATTCTCCTCCTGCCTTCAATCTTTCCCAGCATCAGGGTCTTTTCCAGTGAGTCAGTCTTCCCATCAGGTGGTCAAGGTATGGGAGCTTCAGCATCAGTCCTTCCAATAAATATTCAAGACTGATTTCCTTTAGAATTGATTGGTTGGATCTCCTTGTAGTCCAAGAAACTCTAAAGAGTCTTCTCCTACACCACAATTCAAAAGCATCAATTCCATGGAACTCTCCAGGCCAGAATGCTGGAGTGGGGAGCCTTTCCCTTCTCCACGTGATCTTCCCACCCAGAAATCGAAACCAGCTCTCCCACATTGCAGGAGGATTCTTTACCAGCTGAGCCACAAGGGAAGCCCTAGAAAATAAAGTCTATTACTGCTTCCAGTGTTTTCCAATCTATTTGCCATGAAGTGATGGGACCATATGCCATGATCTTAGTTTATTGAAAGTTGAGTATTAAGCCAGCTTTTTCACTCTCTTCTTTCACTTTCATCAAGAGGCTCTTTGTTTCTGCCATAAAGGTGGTGTCATCTGCATATTTCTCCCGGCAATCTTGATTCCAGCTTGTGTTTCATCCATCCTGGCATTTCCCATGATGTATTCTACATAGAAGTTAAATCAGCAGAGTGACAATATACAGCCTTGTTGTACTCCTTTTCTTATTTGGAACCAGTCTGTTCCATGTCCAGTTCTAACTGTTGCTTCCTGACCTGCATACAGTTTTCTCAGGAGGCAAGTAAGGTGGTCTGATATTACAATCTCCTTCAGAATTTTCCAGTTTTTTGTGATCCACACAATCAAAGGCTTTGGCATAGTCAATAAACCAGAAATAGATGTTTTCCTGGAAACTTGCTTTTTCGATGATCCAATGTTGGCAATTTGATCTCTGGGTCCTCTGTCTTTTCTAAAACCAGGTGAACATATGGAAGTTCATGGTTCACTTATTGTTGAAGCCTGGCTTGGAGGATTTTAAGCATTACTTTGCTAGTGTGTGAGATGAGTGAAATTGTGCAGTAGTTTTCACATTCTTTGGCATTGCCCTTCCTTGAGATTGAAATGAAAACTGAACTTTTCCAGTCCTGTGGCCAGTGTTGAGTTTTCCAAATTTACTGACACATTGAGTGCAGCACTTTCACGGCATCATCTTTGAGGATTTGAAATAGCTGAATTGGAATTCTATCACTTCCATAAGTTGGTTTGTAGTGATACTTCCTAAGGCCCACTTAAGTTCACATTCAGGATGCCTGACTCTAGGTGAGTGATCACATTATCACGGTTATCTGGGCCATAAAGATCTCTTTTGTAGAGTTCTTCTGTGCGTTCTTGCCACCTCTTCTTAATATCCTCTGTTTCTGTTAGTTCCATATTTTCCTGTCCCTTATTGTGCCCATCGCTGCATGAAATGTTTCACACTGGTATCTCTAATTTTCTTGAAGAGATCTCTAGCCTTTCGCATTCTATTATTTGCCTCTATTTCTTTGCATTGATCATTGAGGAAGGGTTTACCTCTCCTTGCTGTTCATTGGAACTCTGCATTCAGATGAGTGTATCTTTCCTTTCCTCCTTTGCCTTTCAGTTCTATTCTTTCCTCAGCTATTTGTAAGTCCTCCTCAGAAAACCATTTTGCGTTTTTCCATTTCCTTTTGTGAGAATGGTCTTGATGACTGCCTCCTGTACAGTGTCATGAACCTATGTCTATGATTCTTCAGGTACTCTCTCAGATCTGATCCACTGAATCTATTTTTCACTTCCACTGTATAATGATAAAGGATTGATTTAGGTCATACCTGAATGGTCTAGTGATTTTCCCTGCTTTCCTCAATTTAACTGTGAATTTTGCAAAAAGCGGTTCATGATCTGAGCCACCGTCAGCAACCAGTCTTGTTTTGCTGACTGTATAGACCTTCTCTATCTTCGGCTACAAAGAATATAATCAATCTGATTTTTGTATTGACCATCTGGTGACATCCATGTGTAGAGTTATCTTTTGTATTGTTGGAAGATTGTTCTTGCTATGCTCAGTGTGTTCTTTTGGCAAAACTCTGTTAACCTTTGCCCTGCTTCATTTTGTACCAAACTTGCCTGTTACTCCAGGTAGTTCTTGAATTTCTACTTTTTCATTCCATTCCACTAGTATGAAAAGGACATCTTTTTTTTTTTTCTTTGGTGTTAGTTCTAGAAGGTCTTCTAAGTCTTCATAGAACCGTTCAATTTCAGCTTCTTCAGCTTTACTGGTTGGGGCATAGACTTGGATTACTATGATATTGAATGGTTTGCCTTGGAAACAAATAAGAGATCATTCTGTCTTTTTTGAAACTGCACCCAAGTACTGCATTTTGGACTCTTTTGTTCATTATGAGGGCTACTCCATTTCTTCTCAGGCATTCTTGATCACAGTAGTGGATATAATGGTTATCTGAATTAAGTTCACCCATTCTCGTCCATTTTAGTTCACTGATTCCTAAAATGTTCATGTTCACTCTTGCTGTCTCCTGTTTGACCATTTCCAACTTAACCTTGATTCATGGATCTAACATTCCAGGGTCTTATGCAATATTGTTCTTACAGCATCAGACTTTACTTCCAGCATCAGTCACATCCACAACTGGGCGTGTTTTCACTTTGGCTCAGTCTCTTCATTCTTTCTGGAGTTATTTCTCCAATCTTCTCCAGTAGCATATTGGGCACCTACCAACCTGGGGAGTTCATCTTTTAGTGTCTTATCTTTTTGCCTGTTCATACTGTTCATGGGGTTCTCAAGGCAAGAATACTGAAGTGGTTTGCCATTCCCTTCTCCAGTGGACCACATTTCATCATAACTCTCTTCCATGACCCATTTGTCTTGAGTGGCCCTACATGGCATGGCTCATAGTTTCACTGAGTTAGACAAGGTTGTGATCCAGGTCATCAGTTTAGTTAGTTTCTGTGATTGTGGCTTTCATTGTCTCTGCCCTCTTGGATAAGGAAAAGAGGCTTTTGAAAGCTACCTGATGGGAGAGACTGACTGTGGGGGAAACTGGGTCTTATTCTAATGGGTGGGGCCATGCTCAATAAATCTTCAATCCAGTTTCCTGTTGATGGGCAGGGCTGTGTTCCCTCCCTGTTGTTTGGCCTGAGGCCAAACTATGGTGGAGGTAATGAAGGTAACCGTGACCTCCTTCAAAAGGGTTCGTGCGTGCACTCTTGCACTCAGTGCCCCTGACCCCCTGCCGGCCACTGCTGACCCACGCCTCCACCAGAGCCTTCTGGACACTCAGCAGCAAGTCTGGCACAGTCTTTTGTGGGGACACTGCTCCTTCTTCCTGCCTCCTGGTGCACACAAGGTTTGTTTGTACCCTCTAAGAATCTGTTAACCAGTCCTGAGGAAGTACTGTATTCAAATTCCCCTGGCCTCCAAAGTCACATTCCCTGGGGGTTCTCAGTCCCTTTGCTGGATCCCGAGCTTGAAAAATCTGTTTTGGGTCCTAGAACTTTCTTAACAGTGTGCGCATTTCTCTGGTATGATTGTTCTGTAGTCTGTGGGTCATTTGTTCGGAGGCTCTATGGTGGGGCTAATAGCAACCTCCTCCAAGAGGGCTTCTGCCACACGCTGTGTGACCCAGGACTGCTGCAACCAGGGCCCCTGTCTCTGTGGGAGGCCAGTGCTAACCTGTGTCTCCACAGGAGACACTCAAACACTCAAAGGCAGGTCTGGCTCAGTCTCTGTGGGGTATCTGGTTCCTATGGGGTATAAGGTTTTGTTTCAGTCCTCCAAATGTCACTGGCTGATGTGGAGTTTGATTCAAAATGTGATTTTGCTCCTCCTACCATCTTCTTGGGGCTTCTCCTTTGCCCTTGGATGTAAAGGTTTTTTTTTTTTTTTTTTTTTTTGTGGGATCCAACATTCTCCTGTTAATGGCTGCTCAGCAGCAAGTTGCACTTTTGGAGTCCTCACAGGAGAAGATGAGTGCAAGTCCTTCTACTCTGCCATCTTTGTGTCAGGGAAGGGCTATTTTAAATTTATAAACTTGTTAAGCTATTTTAAATTTACAGGGATAATGTTTTTATGTGAACCAGTAAAGACAAATGCAAACTGTTCAATTTTTGAGATTATTTTGGGCAATTAGAGTATTTGAGACATGAAGTAATATACAGTTGAGGGGAAAAACAGTATTAGAGACAATGTGTACTGTTGATAAGAATCACAGGAGTCACAAAAATGCTAACATAGTGTCCCTGGGGTTGTGAAATTCTAAGTATCTTGGAGAGTTAACTCATTTTACTTCTTGATGACAAAGAAACTTCACATAAAACACAGCAGGAAATTCAGAATTTTACCTTAAGTCATCTCTTAATCATCACAATGTTTTTCTATGTAAGAACTGTTAATATTTAAACTATGCATAGTCTCTTTAATTATTTGTATTTGTTTTTAATGTAATGTGTGTGTGTGTGCTAGGTCGTGCCTGACTCTGCAACCCCATGCACTGTAGCCCTCCAGGCTCCTCTGTCCATGGGATTCTCCAGGAAAGAATACTGGAGAGGGTTGTCATTTCCTCCTCCAGGAGATCTTCTCAACCCCAGGGATAGAACCTGTGTCTCCAGCATCACCTGCATTGGCAGGATTCTTTACCTCTGTGCCACCACAAATAAAAGCAAAAGTGAAAGTGAAGTCACTCAGTCCTGTCTGACTCTGCGACCCGTGGACTGTAGCCAACCAAGCTCCTCCATCCATGGGATTCTCCAGGCAAGAATACTGGAGTGGGTTGCCATTTCAGACTCATTTGTTAGAATAACTGAGCATATCTTTCTAGAAATAGATTGTGCAGTCTGTTGTACATGGAGAGGAGTGGAGTGTGGTTAATCAATTTGGTAAGTATATCACCATTTGGATAATATTATGCAATTTCTTATAAGAATAATCAATTAAATGTATTCTTTTCTATAATGTGCTTGATAGATTAAAATAGCTCAATATTTTCCATAATGTGACAACTTAAATAATTCATTAGCAAGAATATACTCATTACTTCTCAAAGCCTTATAATATTTTTATAATTGAGTTGTGCTTATTCTTTTGTAGAATTACATTTCTTGTATCCTCTATTGGAGAAGGCAATGGTACCCCACTCCAGTACTCTTGCCTGGAAAATCCCATGGGTGGAGGAGCCTAGTAGGTTGCAGTCCATGGGGTCATGAAGAGTCAGACACGACTAAGCGACTTCACTTTCACGTTCCAGTCCTGTAGCCACTGTTGAGTTTTCCGAAAATGCTGGCATATTGAGTGTAGCACTTTAACAGTATCATCTTTCAGGATTTGAAATAGCTTATCTGAAATTCCATCATTTCTACTAGCTTCATTTGTAGTAAAGCTCCCTAAGGCCCTTGACTTCAATCAATCCTAAAAAAAATAACCCCAAATATTTACTTGGAAGGGCTGATGCTAAAGCTGAAGCTACAATACATAGGCCACTTGATGAGAAAAGTTGACTCACTGGAACAGACCCTGATGCTGGACAGATTGGGCACAAGAGGAAAAGGGGGGCAGCAGAAGATGAGATGGTTCAATAGCATCATTGACACAATGGACATGAGTTTGCACAAACTCTGGGAGATAGTGAAAGACAGGAAAGCCTTGGGTGCTGCAGTCCATAGGATCACAAAGAGTTGGACATGAATTAGTGACTAACAAAAACAACAATGGCATTTTAAAAAATCATATGCAAAGCAGAACTGAAGAAAGAATAACTGAAAAATATTATAAGGGATAGAATGACCTGGAAAAACTGCTCTGGGGACTTGCACTTCTTCTGCAGACACCCAGAATGAGTCTGCAAGGTAAACAATTCCATTTCAATAAAATACTTGCCTTATCAGACAACAACTAAACGTATGGCATAATTACTCTGCAAAGGAGAGTAATATGCTCCCATAATTTTTGTAAAGAACTGATTGCTATTGAAGATTGTTCTCCTGACAGTAACCTGTGACATCCATCTTGATAATGAACCAGATAACAGATGGTATTTCTTGAAGGACACATTCAAATTAAAGCGATACTTCAGAGAGAAGCAACTTTATTCCTCTATTATCATGGGTATTGAGAAAACATTTTTAATTTTATGGTTTTTATAAGTTATGAGATCTCTAGAGTAGTCACCTGGTTATTGGAAAAACCTAGCCATGAATATTCTCTTTCATTTTCAGACTATACCATTCATTTTAAAAGTAACTATAACTATACTATAAGATAGTGTCTGTTGGGCAATGTTATATTTTAGAGTTGATTCCTACTGTGACATTAAGCTAAAAATATTAGAGCTATTCTCCAGGTTTTCTACATATTACCTTACCAGAAACTTACATTTTAATTCAGACCTTCATTTATAAAATGAGATTTTAGGACAATTTTGGCAACATCTAACTGTGCATTTAGAGAAAGTTTACTCTCTCTACAAAGTTGGAATCATACAGAAGTATGCTAATGTTATAGTAATGTAGGTTTATAGTATATTGCTTATAAATGGGACTTTTTCATTTAACTAATACAGTGAATATTTTCTCATGCCATTGAAACATATTTCTCATGCATTGCAAAATAAATATTTGATGGATATGTAGAATTCCATCATAAGATACTAGTGGCATTCACACTGTCAACTTTTTTCTGTTTTATCAGAATTTCTGTTGATAATTCAGTACCATTAGCTCCTCATCTAAGTTCTCCCTTTTATTAAAGGGTTAGAGACCTTGGAACTGTGTTTCCCCAAATCCCTGATAAGAGGTTTCCATGTTAGATTCTGTCAACAAGACTCACGGGCAGCATTTAGCAGGTAGAGAGCAGAATTCATTACTGCTCTTGTGTCTGCAGTGGACAAATATTCATCCACTTTCTTGTAGGGAGTAATCTCACCTCTAGCAGTTTCATGTAATTCCCTAATTTCTAGTTTTCTGAAAGAAGCAGTCATTTCTCTCATCTTTGTTCTCCCAGTTATCCCAACTATTTTGTAAATCTGATTCCTTGTATTGTATTTCATTCTGTTTACAATACTAAAAGAGATGTTTCTGGTCTTCTGAGAGAACGCGGACTGAAACAGTCATGCCTAACTAATTTTCCCCACCTTAATTAATGTCACTGTATATGAAAATGCAAGGGTTAGCGCTCAGTCATGTCTAACTCTTTGTGACTCCACAGACTGTAGCGTGCCAGGCTCCTCTGTCCATAGAATTCAGGCAAGAATACTGAAGTGTGTAGCCATTCCCTTCTCCAGGGGATCGTCCCGACCCAAGGATCGAACTCGTCTCCAGCATTCCAGGTGGATTATTTACTGTCTGAGCTACTAGGGAAGCCCATCCTCTTATATAATTGTTTAAAAGTTTTTGCTAGTTAGTATCTTAAAACATGACAATATATTTGTTAATTTATTTCATGGTGGAGAGATTACCAGTATTTTCTTACTTTGTAGTTTCTATTATTTGTTTCATATAAAATGAAAGTATCTTAATTCAAGACTCAGTAGATATTTATTAAGAGAAATTTATTTCCTAGTTTCTTTGTAAATACATCCTTGATCTATTTGATACTTGCTTTGAAAAACTGAGTTAAGGATCTAAATTTAACTTCACTTTCATAGTAAGACACATTTTCTAAGATCATATATTGAATAATTTCCTCCCCTATAATTTAAGTTAATAGTTATAAACAAATATTTTTGGACTCTAATTTGTTACAGTGATAATTTTCCATTCTTGCTTCAAGTACTCATTGCTTTATGCATTGAATATTTAAGTAGGTTTCAATGTACATTGGTACTGGCTGTTTTCTCTTTTTTCTTTCAGAGTAATCTGATCATCTTAATAATTGTCTTCCAGACTGAGTATAGAATCACTTTAGCCTCAAAAATCTTCCTGAAGTGTTTATAATAACTATTTTATTTTATAGAAAGTAAAGAGTGAGTGAAGTGAAGTCGCTCAGTCATGTCCGACTCTTTGCAACCCGTGGACGATAGCCCACCAGGCTCCTCTGTCCATGCGATTCTCCAGGCAAGAATAATGGAGTGGGTTGCATTTCCTTCTCCAGGGGATCTTCCCAACTCAGGGATCGAACCTGGGTTTCCCATGTTTCAGGCAGACACTTTAACCTCTGAGCCACGAGGGAGCTTTACACTATATACTTCTACGACAAAACTTTTCTCATTTTTTTTTAAAGCTATATTTTACAGCTTCAGGTAAACTGAGATTTTCTTATCAATATATTTTCACATTTCCTTCCTTCCATAATTAACCTCAGATTTAGTTTATCATATTGTGCAGTCATGAACAATCTTTAGTTTCTTTTTATTCTAATTAATAATTAATAGGAGAGCATAGTAGGGGATGTTTGCAGTAACATTGTAATTACTAGTTTTATTTATGTGTAAATTTGATGTGTGTGTACTTCAGCTTCTATATCACTTAAATTTTACTTCTGTTTTCTAATTTTTCCTGTATGTAGGACTATGTTGATACTGATGATAATATAAATACAAAATCAAATATTTTAAAGCATTTACTTTAATGTAATTTAAAATTGTATGAGAAATTTATATTACATGGTCTTCCCAAGTGGCACAGTGGTAAAGAATTTACCTGCCAATGCAGGAGACATGGGTTCAGTCCCTGAGTGAGGAAGATCCCATGAAGGAGGAAATGAAAACCCACTCCAGTATTCCTGCCTGGGAAATCCCATTGACAGAGGAAACTGACAGGCTACAGTCCATGGGGTTGCAAAGGAGCTGGACACGACTTAATGACTAAACAACAAACTGTATGATAGCACTGCTCTGGAACACTTTTAAGTTATTCTCAAGATATCTCTTATTAGACAATTTTAGTAGTTTTAAAAATTATATTCTAGAGGAGAACATAGGCAAAACACTCTCTGACATAAATCACAGCAGGATGCTCTATGATCCATCTCCCAGAATACTGGAAATAAAAGCAAAAATAAGCAAATGGGATCTAATTAAAATTAAAAGCTTCTGCACAACAAAGGAAAATATAAGTGTGGTGAAAAGACAGCCTTCTGAGTGGGAGAAAACAATAAAGCAACGGACAAACAACTAATCTCAAAAATATACAAGCAACTTATGCAGCTCAATTCCAGAAAAATAAACGATCCAATCAAAAAATGGGCCAAAGAATTAAATAGGCATTTCTCTAAAGAAGACATATGGATGGCTAACAAACACATGAAAAGATGCTCAACATCACTCATTATCAGAGAAATGCAAATCAAGACCACAATGAGGTACCACTTCACACCAGTCAGAATGGCTGGGATCCAAAAATCTACAAGCAATAAATGATGGAGAGGATGTGGAGAAAAGGGAACCCTCTTATACTGTTGGTGGGAATGCAAACTAGTATAACCACTATGGAAAACACTGTGGAGATTCCTTAAAAAATTACAAATAGATCTGCCTTATGACCCAGCAATCCCACTGCTGGGCATACACACCGAGGAAACCAGAATTGAAAGAGACACATGTACCCCAAGGTTCATTGCAGCATTATTTATAATAGCCAGGACATGGAAACAACCTAGATGTCCATCAGCAGATGAATGGATAAGAAAGCTTTGGTACATATACACAATGGAGTATTACTCCTTCCTTAAAAAGAATACACTTGAATCAGTTCTAATGAGATGGATGAAACTGGAGCCGATTACACAGAGTGAAGTAAGCCAGAAAGAAAAACACCAATACAGTATACTGACACATATATATGGAATTTAGAAGAATAGTAATGATGACCCTGTATGTGAGACAACAAAAGAGACACAGAGGTATAGAAGGGACTTTTGGCCTCTGAGGGAGAGGGAGAGGGTGGGATGATTTGGGAGAATGGCATTGAAACATGTATACTATCATGTAAGAAACAAAGTACCAGTTTATGTTCGATACAGGATACAGGATGCTTGGGGCTGGTGCATGGGATGATCCAGAGAGATGATATGGGGTGGGAGGTGGGAGGGGGTTTCAGGATTGGGAGCACATGTACACAAGTGGCTGATTCATGTCAAATTATGGCAAAACCAATACAGTATTGTAAAGTAGAATAAAATTAAATTAAAAAAATAAAGAAACAGATTTAAGGAGTCTGGCTCCTAGCCAAAAAACAAACAAACAA
>SJYC01143537.1:0-19069 GCA_006408675.1 Madoqua kirkii
GCATATCTGTTATGAGTATTAATTTCATTTTTCTGTCTTTTAATTTTATTAATTTGTGCCTTTATTATTTCCTTTTTCCTGCCATCTTGAAAATTTTCCTATCTCATTTAATAAAATATTCATTTTTTAGTCTTTCTTCTAATAATGATGCACATATTTATGGTTAGAAATTAACTGATAGATACAGGTATGTTAGCATTCAATAGAGAGTTCATTTATTCTATCGTGTAGGCTATACATCATCACTTCTTTTCTGTTACTATATGTTCTAACTTTTGCTACAATGGGAGTCTTTTGTTTTCACTCTTTTTCTAATATTTTACTTTACATGCACAATATTATATCTTTTTTCATCATCTCTTTCCCTCTAAAAATGCAGTTAAAACAATTAAAAAGATAATATGACACTGTATATCTTGCTGAATTGTGACAAGGAAATGGAGGCTCCATGTTTTGCTTTGCACTAATCTCTTCCCCTTCACCTCATTCGTACCCAGATTAGGGGGGTTAGTGGGTTTTTTTTTTTTTTTTCATTTATCAACTGGTTAATTCCAAGTGATACTACTGTTGATGGTGTCAGGTTATACAATCCTACAGCTGTCTTTCCCTTCACCTATGCCTGTGCACTGGGAAAGCTTTCTTCTAATCATGATCATTGCAGGGGAAAATGCGTTATTAATGATCTCTTTAGACAGCGTGATAGCAGAAGCCAAGGCTAAGTATTTCTTAGGAATACTTATAATTAAGAGAATAAAAGGGCGTGGCAACTCACCCCATTATTCTCGCCTGCAGAATTCCATGGGCAGAGGAGCCCTGTGGACTACAGTCCCTGGAATCACAAACAGCGGACGTGACTGAGTGACTAGCACTTCCATATGTTCATCCCAACCTACTAATTTATTCCTCCTTCCTCCTTCCCCATTGGTAATCATGAGTTGGCTTTCAATGTCCCTGGGTCTATTTCTGTTTTATAAATAAGTTCATTTGTATCTTTATTTCTAAGAGCCCACATAAAAGTGATACATGATACTTGTATTTCTCTGTCTGGCTTACTCGATGTTGTACGATCTCTAGACCCATCCTCATCACTACAAATGGCACTTTTTTTTTTTTTTTAAATGGCTGAGCAGCATTCCATATATACCACATCTGTTTTACACATTCATCCAATTAAGCTTTCCCCATGGTTCGGCTATTGTAAATAGTGCTGCTACAAGTGTCTCATCAAATGAGAGTTTTGCCTAGATATGTGCCCAGAGGTAGGATGGCGGGATTATATGATAACTCTATTTTTCATTTTTTAAGGAACCTCTATACTGTTTCCATAGTGGTTGTACAAATTTATATTTCTACCAACACAGCAGGAGGGTTCTTTTTATCTGCCTCCTCTCCAGCATCAACTGGCTGTAGACTGTCCGATGGTGGCCATGCTAGCTGGAGTGAGGGGATACCCCATTGTAGTTTTGACTAGCATTTCTCTTTTAATTAGTGATGTTGAGCATATTTCAATGTGCCTCCTGGTCATCTGTATGACTTCCTTGGAGAAATGTCTACTTAGGTCTTTTGCACGTTTTTTGACTTTTTGAAAATGTTATTGAGCTGTATGAGCTGTTTACATACTTTCAAAATTAATCACTTATTGGCTGCATCATCTGCAAATATTTCCTCCCATTCTGTAGGTTGTCCTTTTATTTATGGTTTCCTTTGGGGTGCCAAAGCTGTCAAGTTTAATTATACTCCTTTGTTTATTTTAGTTATTTCCATTACTCTAGGAGATGAATTAAAAAACTATATTGCTATGGTTTACGTCAAAGAGTGTTCTACCCAGGTTTTCATCTAGAATTTTTAGAGTATCTGGTCTTACATTTAGGTCTTTAATCCATTTTGAGTTTAGTTTTGTGTGTGGTGTTAGAGAATGCTCTCATTTCATTCTTTAGATGTAGCTATCCGGTTTTTACAGCATCACTTACTGAAGACATTGTCTTTTCTTCATCGTATGTTCTCTCCTCCTTTATCATAGATGAATTAACCATAGGTGTGTGTGTTTATTTCTGGACATTCTATCCTGTTCCATTGATCTATATAGCTGTTTCTGTGCTAGTACCGTACTGATGATTGTAGCTTGCAGGATAGCCTGAAGTCAGGGAGTCTGATTCTTCCAGCTCTGTCCTTTTTCGAGATTGCTTTGGTATTTCAGGGTCTTTTGTATGTCCATACAAATTTAATTTTTTTGTTCTAGTTATGTGGAAAATGCCATTGGTAATTTGATTTGGGGGAATTTGTGAGTGTGTATTCAGTCGTGTCTGACCCTTTGTGATCCCATAGACTATGGCCTGCCAGGCTCGTCTGTCCATGGAATTCTCCAGGCAGGAATACTGAAGTGGGTAGCCATTCTCTTCTCCAGGGGATCTTCCTGACCCAGGGTTCAAAGCTGGGTCTCTTGCATTGCAGGCAAATTCTTTACCATCTGAGTCAGCAGGGAAGCCTTTGATGTTGCATTGAATCTTTAGGTTGCCTTGGGTGGTATAGTCATTTTAACAATATTGATTCTTCCTAATCAAGAACATGGAATACCTTTTCTTCTGTGTGTATCATTTTAGATTTCTTTCATCTGTGTTTTTTAGTTTTCAGAGTACAGGCTTTTTGTCTCCTTAGAGGTTTATTCCTAGGTGTTTTATTCTTTTTGATATGATGGGAAATGGGATTGTTTCCTTAATTTCTTTTTCTGATATTTCATTGTTAGTGTATAGGAATGCAACAGCTTTCTACGCATTAGTTTTGTATCCTGCAACTTTACCAAATTCATGATGAGCTCTAGTAGCTTTCTGGTAGTGACTTTATGATTTTCTACAGATAGTAATATGTCATCTGGAGGAAATGGCAACCTACTACAGTGCTCTTGCCTGGAGAATCCCATGGACTGAGGAGCTTGGCAGGCTACAGTCCATAGAGTCACAAAGAGTCTGATACAGCTCAAGTGACTTAGCGTGCAGCCTGCAAATAGTGACAGATTTGTCTCTTCTTTTTCCATTTGGATTCTCTATTTCTTTTCCTTTTCTGTTTGCTCTGCCTAGAATTTCCAAACCTATCTTGAATAAAAGTGGTGAGAATGTGCATCCTTGACTGAAATGCTTTCAGCTTTTCATCCTTGAGTGTGATAATAGCTATGGGTTTATCATATATAGGCTTTATTATTTTGAGGTATGTTCATTCTGTGCCTACATGCTGGAGAGGTTGTTCTTTTTTTTTTTTTAATCATAAATGGATGTTGAGCATAAAAGCAAAAAAAAAATTATCATCATCCTCATCTTTTGGAGTGAAAATTTTATGCCCCCCAAATACCAGAAACTTAAGTAATTGGTGACTGGGACAGGAATAATTTATTCATAATCTACACTGAGAGTATGTACAATAAAGATTATAAAGTTATTCAGGGAAGAAGAAAAGACTGTGATCCTCACAACACTGTCCCATACCCAGGCTAATGATTATTATCATGTTACCTTTAGGCTTCAGTCTCTGTTGAATGTAAAACACTGCATTGAAGAATCAAGCTTTAATTCTGGTTTCCTTGGTGTGTGTGTCCAGCAGTAGGATTGCTGGGACATAAGGCAATTCTATTTCCAGTTTTTTAAGGAATCTCCACACTGTTCTCCATAGTGGCTGTACTAGTTTGCATTCCCACCAACAGAGTAAGAGGGTTCCCTTTTATCCACACCCCCTCCAGCATTTATTGCCTGTTGACTTTTGGATTGCAGCCATTCTGACTGGCATGAAATGGTACCTCATTGTGGTTTTGATTTGCATTTCTCTGATAATGAGTGATGTTGAGCATCTTTTCATGTGTTTGTTAGCCATCTGTATGTCTTCTTTGGAGAAATGTCTGTTTAGTTCTTTGGCCCATTTTTTGATTGGGTCATTTATTTTTCTGGAATTGAGCTGTAGGAGTTACTTGTATATTTTTAAGATTAGTTGTTTGTCAGTTGTTTCATTTGCTATTATTTTCTCCCATTCTGAGAAAATGTCTTTTCACCTTGCTTATAGTTTCCTTTGTTGTGCAGAAGCTTTTAAGTTTAATTAGGTCCCATTTGTTTATTTTTGCTTTTATTTCCAGTATTCTGGGAGGTGGGCCATTGAGGATCCTGCTGTGATTTATGTCGGAGAGTGTTTTGCCTATGTTCTCCTCTAGGAGTTTTATAGTTTCTGGTCTTATGTTTAGATCTTTAATCCATTTTGAGTTTATTTTTGTGTATTGTGTTAGAAAATCTTCTAGTTTTCATTCTTTTACAAGTGGTTGACCAGTTTTCCCAGAACCACTTGTTAAAGAGATTGTCTTTTCTCCATTGTATATTCTTGCCTCCTTTGTCAAAGATAAGGTGTCCATATGTGCATGGATTTATCTCTGGGCTTTCTATTTTGTTCCATTGATCTATATTTCTGTCTTTGTGCCAGGACCATACTGTCTTGATGACTGTGGCTTTGTAGTAGAGCCTGAAGTCAGGCAGGTTGATTCCTCCAGTTACAGAGGAAACCAGAATTAAAAGAGATACGTGTACCCCAATGTTCATTGCAGCACTGTTTATAATAGCCAGGACATGGAAACAACCTAGATGTCCATCAGCAGATGAATGGATAAGAAAGCTGTGATACATATACACAATGTAGTATTACTCAGCCATTAAAAAGAATACATTTGAATCAATTCTAATGAGGTGGATAAAACTGGAGCCTATTATACAGAGTGAAGTAAGCCAGAAAGAAAAACACCAATACAGTATACTAACGCATATATACGGAGTTTAGAAAGATGGTAATGATAACCCTGTATGTGAGATAGCAAAAGAGACACAGATGTATAGAACAGTCTTTTGGACTCTGTGGGAGAGGGAGAGGGTGGGATGATTTGGGAGAATGGCATTGAAACATGTATAATATCATATAAGAAATGAATCACCAGTCCAGGTTCGATGCAGGATACAGGATGCTTGGGGCTGGTGCACTGGGATGACCCAGAGGGATGGTGTTGGAGGGGGAGGTGAGGGGGGGTTCAGGATGGGAAACATGTGTATACCCGTGGTGGATTCATGTTGATGTATGGCAAAACCAATGTAATATTGTAAAGTAAAAATAAATAAATAAATAAAGTGACTAGGAAAAAAAAGTCAAAAAAGAAAAAACCACAAAAAAGAATCAAGCTTTAAGCCAGTACTTTTCTACCTTTTAAAGTCTATCTTTACTTTTCTAAAATATGCAAATACCAAAACATTCGAGTAACATTTCTCATTTGAGAAAGCTTCAATCATTCACATAATTGAACACATCTCCACCACTCAAGACTTTAACTTTATATTTTATTTAACATAAAACTTGAGATTTTTTTCCCCTCTTCCCCCTGCAAATATGGTATTATTTTGTTGAGTGTACTTTATCAAATGTCCATTTAACTGTAAACCCAGACTTCTGAACAGACCCTTCCACACATACAGAGGGCATGCCTGTTAGGAGCTATTCTCTGGGAGCCTGTTGTGTTTCTGCCCTTTCTAGCAGCACAGCAATGCCACCTTTTGTCTTGGACTTTTCCAGTCTATCCTGTATTGTGAGCAGCCTTGAAAGACATTTGTCTAAGCAGAATGTACGTGTGTTTGCTGTCCACTCTAACTAGGATGATGTCCTCTTGGGGGCAGATGCTGGGCAGGTTTCCTTGTGGCCTTTGGGTTTCCTGAGCTTGGGACTCCTCCCTACCCTGTGGAAAAGCATCCGCTGGTCTCCATGGTGCCCCCTGGTGGAAATTACGGCTTAGGGTCCGGAACTAATGCTGACTCTCAGGCCACTGCTGCTGACTGGATAATAAAGTGTCCTTTGTCCCAGGGCCAGCAGCCAGGACTTCTGCCAGCATCCGTGGAGCTGTGGCAGGCTAACTTGTTCGCTGATGAGCAGGAAACAATCCCAGGCCCCTCATGATGCCTGATGCTGCTCTATCAATCTGTTTTAAGATGCTTTTCATTTGAATCGGTTTTCTTCTTTCTTCCTGAGTACTTGGGTAACTGGAGGGAATGGGGGCGGAAAAGAAGCAGGTGTTCAAAGAGCACACGGAGTGCCAGGCACAAGTGGTGGGGATGAGCTCTGGAGCAGGTGGGGGCTTAGCGGCTCCAGACACCAGCTCGATCCACTTCACGGCTGAGCCTGGGAGCGCAGATCTTGCGAGTGTGGATGCGGGTGATTAATCATGCCTCACAAGCATAAACCAGAGCTCTTAGCATTTGTTTATACGAATTCTCACACAAATTCACTTCTTCAAATTAAAAATGAGACAACCATCTGTAACTAATTCCACATTTCCTAAGAGAATGAAACAGAAGTAAAGCGTTTGTCGCTCAGTCGTGTCCAGCTGTTTTCAACCCTCGTGGACTGTAGCCCACCAGGCTCCTCTGTCCATGGGATTCTCCAGGCAAGAACCCTGGAGTGGGTGCCATTCTCTTCTCCAGGGGATCGTCCCAACCCAGGGATTGAGCCCGAGTCTCCTGCATTGCAGGTTGATTCTTTACCATCTGAGTCACCAAGGAAGCCCAGGTAAATGCTTTTTAAAAAGAAAAAGAAAACGGGGACTACTTTTCTAACTTCTAAAAAGTAGCTTGTCTTCCCTAAATCTCACTGTACTCTCTGCTCCCTTCAAGGCAGCATGCCAGCATAATTATAACAGACGAACTTCATTTCTCTAAAGTCTCTCTGCATTCATCCTCAATCTCTGAAGATCTTGTTTAGCCAGCAGTGGAGAAAAAAACCAAAAAAACTCAGTCTTGAAAAAAAATATCCTCTTCAATCAAAACTTAGAAATGGCCCTCACTGAAGCAAAAGAAAATCATCTACAAAATAATCCATTTTAAACTCAGCAGGAGATTGTTATGTTTGAATAATTATTAAATGAGTTTGAAATGTAGTATACTATTTTAGCTTTCACGGTGTATTTCCTTAAAATGGAAGTTTACATTTCATAATACCTACCATTTGAGTTGAATTTATTAATATTTTCATGGGATACCATGCTATGGAATTTTAATGCTTTTAATTATACAGATTAATAGCCCTTATTCTCTGAGGGAAACTTTTATTTGACCCCATCTCACGGCATGATGGGCTTCCCTAGTGGCTCAGTGGTAAAGAATCTGCCTGCCAATTCAGGAGACATGGGTTCGATTCCTGGGTCAGGAAGATCCCCTGGAGAAGGAAATGGCAACCCACTCTGGTATCAGCCTGGGAAATCTCATGGACAGAGGAACCTGGTGAGCTACAGTTCATGGGATTGCAAAAGAGTCAGAGACAACTTAGCAACTGAACAACAACACCATGCTGCTGCTGCTGCTGCCAAGTCACTTCAGTGATGCTAAAACTTTCATTAGTTAGAGTGCAATATTCCAGACCGCTGATCTTACCGGTTAAATTCTGGATCAGTTCTGATTAGTCAGAATTAATATTTTTCATTCGTTTCACCTGTTAAACCTCTCAAAACTCTGTTATTGTGGCTTCTTGTTGCAATAAGTCTAAAGGAGTCTTTCCTTGGATGAATAAGGATGGATCACAGTCCTAATTTCATTATTCATATCATCAATTATCACTGGAAATCACTGTAAACAAACTCTGTTACAGGCTTATCAGATGGTGTGCAGCTGAGTTGCTTAACTTGAAGCTCATTAAGCAAAACCGCAGCATGGTGAAATCCACCAATTTCGCTTTGTTTCTTGAAGGGAAAAAAAAAAAAAGGAAACTTCAATTAGGAGCGCTAGAGGGCTTCTCTGGTGGCTCGCTGATGAAGAATCTGCCTGCCAAAGCAGAAGACGCAGGCTTGATCTCTCATCTCCCAAGATCTCACATGCCTGGGGACAACTAAGCCTGAGAGCCGCAACTATAGGGCCTGTGCCCTGCAGCCCCAGCTCCAAGACAGAGAGAGAAGTCACCACGAAGAGAAGCCTCCCCTCTGCACCTAGAGGGGAGTCAGCGCAGCAACGGAAGCCCAGCCCAGGCAAAAATAAATAAAATACGTACAAGGAATACTACTCCTTTTCCAAATGTTTCGCCATAAAATACTATATTTTCCAGTTTCTGAGGTGACTTTTGCTTAAATCTTTTAAAATAATTAAAAGCTGCCTTTTAAATATCTTCAAAACTTTGAGCTCTAACTGCTTTTGCCAATTTTAATTTTTATTGTAGTTGGCAACCCACTCTGGTATGCTTGCCCGGAAAAGTCCATGGACAGAGAGTGGGCATCATCCATGAGGTCACAAAGAGCCAGACAGGACTGAGCGACTAACATTTTCACTTTCTTTCATAGTTTATTTACAATGTGTGTTAGTTTGTTCAGCAAAGTGAACCTGTTATACATATACATCATTCCTCTTTTTTTGGATTTCCTTACCATTTAGGGTCACCACAGAGCATTGAATAGAGTTCCCTGTGCTATATAGTAGGTCTCATTAGTAATCTATTTTTAACATAGCTGTGTATATATGTCAATCCCAATTTATCCCACCTCCATCCCACCTCCCGATGTTTTTGACAGTTTTAAACAGACAAAAGTAACTGGAAAAAAAAATGAATGACCTCAACTTGGGAAATAATACATATTTTAATCATGTTACGGAAAAACACGTGGCAGTATAGAGTAGACATTATAATATTCTTAAACACTGTGCTTAAATATTTGAGGTGTGGGACAGAATTGTGTAGTACTGAATCACATCGAACTTTCTACTCTCTGGAGGGTATTATTGGTGTTCTAAGTCTTCTGAGAAAAATCCTTCCATTGGTTTACCAGCAGCGATTGAGGTATTCTTGCCCGGAAAACTGCACACTTTCTTGGCAGTTTCTTCCCTGTCTCTCTCTGTAGGACAATGATGCTGACCAGGAGGAAGCCAGCTGCCCAAGGAATCACGAAGTGAACGATGCACTTCACACACACAACTCCCAGGTCCCGGATGGCACATCCCTGCTATTTCAGTAGGATGTTCTTCACATCACTCAGGGGTCGCTCTTTCATGCTGGGTCCCTTCTGTAGTTTGCGACTCTGTAGGAAATGGACAGAGGAAGCTCCCGTTGCTGGTCTCTATAGAGATGGCTGTTCTAGATGACTGATTCTGAAGTGGGCATGAAAGACTCAGGAGTGCTGAGGTGGGGTCTCCTTTCTTTGTATTCAGGAGGGGGCACATACTTGTACTCTCCACTTCAACAAGAGACAAAGACTGAAGATAAGTTTGCACTGAACCCAGCATTCCTTCGTGCGAAGGGGTGACATTCTGTCTGCTGTGCTATTTCATCCTCCAGAGAGGTCTGTGTTGGAAGTAGGCAGACTGTTGCTCGTTTTTTTGTTTTTGTTTTTTTCCCTTACAAATGTATAAAAAGAAAATAGACTCTTGGAATGACCATTGCTAGCTAACATTTCATTTTTAACAAACTCACACATGTGCTCAGTGGGCCTGATGCTGGCTATGAAAGAAAGCCTGGTACATAGCTGTTTCTAATCTGACTTGGTAGCTATAATTTAAAATGTGTGTGTGTGTGTGTGTGTGTGTGTGTGTGTGTATGTGCGCGTGCTCAATCATGTCTGACTTTTTGCGACCCCATGGACTATAGCCTGCCAGGCTCCTCTGTTCATGGACTTTTCCAGGAGAGAACACTGGAGTGGGTTGCCATTCCCTTCTTCAGGGGATCTTCCCAACCCAGGGATGGAACCTGCGTCTTGTACCTTCTGCACTGGCAGCCAGCTTCTTTTCTCACTCACACCACCTAGGAAGCCCAGCTGAAAAACAGCCGATTTAAAACCTGTGTATTTGTTTGCTTGGGCTATCATAACAAAGCACCACAGACTGGGTGGCTTAAACAGCAGAAGTTTATTTTCTAACAATTCTTCAGGTGAGAAATTTGAGAAGAAGCTGCGAGTGGAATGGGTTTCCCCTACGGTCTCTCTCCTGGGCTGGTAGGTGGCTGTCTTCTCCCTGTGTCTTTACATGGCCTTCCTTCTGTGTGTGGGTCTGTCCTCAGGTCAGTTCAGTCGCTCAGTCGTATCCGACTCTTTGAGACCCCATGAATCGCAGCATGCCAGGCCTCCCTGTTCATCACCAACTCCCAGAGTTCACTCAGACTCATGTCCATCGAGTCCGTGATGTCATCCAGCCATCTCATCCTCAGTCATCCCCTTCTCCTCCTGCCCCCAATCCCTCCCAGCATCAGAGTCTTTTCCAATGAGTCAACCCTTCTCATGAGGTGGCCAAAGTACTGGAGTTTCAGCTTCAGCATCATTCCCTCCAAAGAAATCCCAGGGCTGATCTCCTTCAGAATGGACTGGCTGGATCTCCTTGCAGTCCAAGGGACTCTCAGCAGTTTTCTCTAACACCACAGTTCAAAAGCATCAATTCTTCGGCGCTCAGCCTTCTTCACAGTCCAACTCTCATATCCATACATGACCACAGGAAAAACCATAGCCTTGACTAGACGGACCTTAGTTGGCAAAGTAATGTTTCTGCTTTTGAATATGCTACCTAGGTTGGTCATAACTTTTCTTCCAAGGAGTAAGTGTCTTTTAATTTCATGGCTGCAATCACCATCTGCAGTGATTTTGGAGCCCCCCAAAATAAAGTCTGACACTGTTTCCACTGTTTCCCCATCTATTTCCCATGAAGTGATGGGACCAGATGCCATGATCTTCACTTTCTGAATGTTGAGCTTTAGGCCAACTTTTTCACTCTCCTCTTTCACTTTCATCAAGAGCCTTTTTAGTTCCTCTTCACTTTCTGCCATAAGGGTGGTGTCATCTGCATATCTGAGGTTATTGATATCATTTTTTTTTTCTACAAGGGATTCCAGTCTTATTAGATTAGGGGTCACCTGTAGGGCCTCATTCTAATTTAATTACCACTTGAAAGGTCTTGTGTACAAATAGATTCTGAGTTCCTGTGGGTGATGTCTTCAACCTCCCTCCATTATGAATTCTGTGTGTGTGCTTAGTCCCTCAGTCATGTCTGACTCTTTGCGATCCCATGGACTGTTGCCTACCAGGTTCCTCTATCCATGGGATTGTTTCAGGCCAGAATACTGGAGTGAGTTGTCATGTCCTCCTCTAGAGGATCTTTCCCATCCAGGGATCAAACCTGTGTCTCTTGTGTCTCCTGCATTGCAGGCAGATGTTTTACCCGCTGAGCCACCAGGGAAGCCCTCAAATTTTGTCCCATGGAGCTTATATTCTATACCTGTGTGGATGTGCTCAGTTGTATTTGACTCTCTGCAGTCCCGTGGACTACAACCTGCCAGCCTCCTCTGTCATAGCATTTTCCAGGCAAGGAAACAGGGGTGGGGTGCTGTTTTCTTCTCCAGGGGATTTTCCCAAACCAGGGATGTACCTGCTGCTTTTGTGTCTCTTGCATTGGCAGGCAGATTCTTTACCGCTGCACCACCTGGGAGGCCCAGATGAATTTCGACACTGGGGCAACACAACTCTAGCCATTACAATTAGAACCCAGGTAGCTGGTTCTTCTTCAAAGAGCAGAATACAAAAACTGAAATTTCTTCCAGTTCTCAAACCCATTCTCTGTACCATTAGTATCACAGTCTTTTAAATCTCATTGTTTGCTTAATACTCTTCCCAGTCTCCCTGCTGCCTTCTGGATGGATTCCAATTCCTTAGCAGAGCATGAAAATTCTTGTTGTCTTTCCGCTGCCCATTCTTGCTTCTCATCTTGCTCTGCCATACTGTTTGAAGTTCAAGTGCGCCGTTTCATCAGGCTCTTTCCCTTGGCATGTACGATTCTTTTTACCTAAAATGCCCTTTTCTGTGTTTGCTTCTGTGATTTGTTTTCTAGCTGACTCATCCTCTATCAAAACTGCCATGTCATTGCCCCAGGAGGGCTTCCGTGACTCCTCATCTGGGGAACATGCCCTGTACATTCTCCCTGCACCGCCTCGACACTCTGGATGACTCTACGTTGCGGTCCCTGAGAAACTGAAATGGTTTAGTTATGTGTTTCTCCACTGGAATGTGAGTCTTGAGGACCATGTCTTTCTTCTCTGTGTTCCCAGAGCGTAGCCCACTGCACCGCAGAAGGTGGCGGGCTTAACAATACGCCTTGAGTGAACTAATGAGTACACAAAAGGATGAATCCACAGACAACTTTCCCCAACAGGTATCATTAGCAGCCTGTCCTACAGGCCGAGACAGACCTTGGTTTGAAATCCAGCTCACTGCCAAGCTTTTAACTATAGTAACTTGGACTGTTCCATAATAAAGTGAAACTTTGATTTCTTTGTCTGAAAAATTGGAGTGAAGATTAAAATTATTGCATTGAGTTCTGTAATGTTTTAAAATAAGAAACACAGGAATAACCTTGCATATTGTGAGAATTATTTATAATAATAATTATTTTATCCCACAATGAAGGAGGCAGGATCTTAACTCCAGTTACTGTCACTGACAGAACTTTTCTATGACATCAATGATATGTATCATAGACTGGGAAAATACCAACCCTGTTTACCGAATATCACTGTACTTCTTCTCTGGACTAGTTCTAAGTCAGACCATTAGGATATGTCAACTACAGTCGGAAAGAGCTAAAGAATATAGCAATCCATTAATCACTAGAAACACTCTCCTGGGTTTAGGTAGCCCTGTAATTAGACTGCAGCGCTAAGATCCATCCAGATGTGTCATTTCTCAAAAGGCAAAATACACTGATGTGAAAAATTAGTAGGGTCAGAAGCAAATAGAAGAAGGAAAGAAGAGGGACCAAGCGCCTGGAGGAAGCTGCCCGTCATGTGAATAGGGAAGGAAGCCTGGGGTTGTGGGGCAATTCTCTAAAAGGTGGAACTCACTAGCACTCTGGTGCTCAGATGCTGGCCTGCTTCAGAACCAGCTGGAGGGCTGGTCCAACAAGATCACTGGGCTCCAGGCCAGAGTTTGGTTCAGCAGGTCTGGGATAAGGCCAGAGAATGAATGCTTCTGGTTAGGGGACCACACTGAGACCTGCCGGATGAGAATATAGGAAGAAGAGGTGAAACTTTCAGGAGAAAGAGGCTATATAGTCAACGGTTGAGACAGGTGTCTGTGACATGAGATGAAAGACACAAAGAGGAGGAGTTCATTTGGAAAATGACAAGATCTCCTCCTGGGAGGCTAGAGGAACACACCTGGGAGGAAAGGAAGCTCAGGTGGGATTTCACCAGAAGGTGGAGCAGAATGTGATCGAGCACTTGGCAAAGCTGACACCCAGAGCACAGAAATGGATTCTGAGCCTCTGAATCTTTCGAGCGTTGGCCAGTTCAGGGAGTATGCTGAGATCAAAATACTACGTACTTCTATTTCCTTCTAATTTAACTTTCTTTCCTTTTTAAGAGCTGGGCATGAAACACTCTCCCAGAAATCAGGGGTCTTTTGCAAAATGAATTAGTCCATTATAATCCTGTATGCCTGCACGCGTGCTAAGTTGCTTCAGTCGAGTCCGACTCTTTGCAACCCTTTGGACTGTAGCCCATCAAGCTCCTCTGTCCGTGGGATTCTCCAGGCAAGAATACTGGAGTGGGTAGCCAGGCCCTCCTTCAAGGGCTCACTGACTCAGGGATTAAACCCACATCCCTTATGTCTCCTGCATTGGCAGGTGGGTTCTTTACCACTAGTGATGCATGGGAAGCCCATAATCGTGTATAAACAAAGGTAAACCCCCCTTCCCTCCAAAATACTTTGGCACACATTCCTCTCAGGATAATTTACTATCGTGCAAAAACAGGATGTCAGGAGATAAAATTCAGCTTCGGTGTTTTAAGAATAAGATTGTCCATCTTGTTATCTTGTTTATACTTCTCTGTCTGCGGCAGTGTTGTTTAGATGGGACCCTGGATCCACAGGGGCTGGACCCCTTAAGAAGTGTGGAGCATTTGGCAAATTCTGAATTCCTCTAGGGTGTGTACACTTGAGGTTCCTCTGAGCCGGTTAGAAAAATAGAAAAATAAAGGCAAAAAAATGAAATAAAGAAGAAATAGAAAACCCAAAGTTAACTGGATTGTTCTTTTCCCCTCCAGAAATAGTATTTTTCGCTGGTTTATATATGAATGCCTTCAATAAAGCACACCAGACGAATGTCCAGGATATCAAATTGTTAGGCAGACTTTCCAGAGATCTAAGACATGCCTGACTCCTTGCACTAGAATTGCAGCTCACAGCACAGGCACCAGAAGATTGGTCCATGGCCTCTACTCCTGCCCTGTAAGCAAAGATCTCTTAGTTTTTTGTGAGCTAAGCTTCTCAAATACATGGTGTCTTTGCTTTTTACAAAAACCCCCATTAAAAAAATTTTTTTCAGAACTTGGTCCTAGTTTGTAGGTGTATTAGTGAAGTATAATGAAGTATATTTAACTTTAATTTTGACACAAAAGTGATGAAAATTGGTCTTTAGCTTACACCCTGAATTAATATTACTCTGGGGTTTACAGGAAATACACTATTAGGAATTAGGAGGTTGTTGCTTGCAAGCTATTTTGCCTTAGGCCAGACTCTAACTTTCTGCACACTTTGGTTTCCCATCCGCAAAATGTGAGGGTCAAAGAGGATTCCCACGGCCCCTCAACTCTCTGTGGGCACCTCATTCCCCTTCTTGTCCTCTCCTTCCAGAATGTACAGAGTGAGTTCTTTTTATATCCTTTCCCCCTCCTTTTTCCATCTTTCTCATAGAGAACATTGCCTCTGATACATATATCATTCAACCTTCCAGTTAAGAGTCCTGCTTTTTTTTTTTTTTCTTATCATTTGAATTTAGTCCTTTAAAAACCATAATGAGCTTATGCCAGGAAAGGGATAATATTCAGCCCAAGTATTATATCATAATCATTTTTCTGTCTTCTGAGATCAGTTCAGTTAACATTTTTCATATCTCCTTCACAAAGCACTTTATGTACGTATAATGTTACAGTGAATTTAATCTTACTAACAGTGACACAGTTTAATGCTTCATAAATTCTCTGGTTTGCCAGCTAACTGAATGCTGCAGACTAACTGACAAAGTGATGGGTATACCATTACTTGTCGTGATTTATGCAAATCGACTATAATTATTTTTTCTTTTTTAGGAATTGTCATGACTAGAGTGCATATCAATACCTCCAGCCTTCAGGCCAACTCTGCCACAATACTAATGTCACAATCAGTGTTCACGGCTATGGAAATTACATGCAGATGACATGTGATAATGACCTAAAGAACAATTGATACCAGTTTCTTACTCTGACAATCTCTTAGCCAGAATTTGTAACACACTCTGTTCGCAGAGAAACTTTCATTTCGCGGCATAGCTTTAGCAACAGAACAATATAGAAAACCACATGACATTCCTAGTTTGCTTTCTGAGCACATCAAGAAAACAAGCTTTGGTATTTGACTTTGCCATATTAGCTTCTCAAGAACTAATTCCAGACTGCTTAAATAATAAATTATCTGCTCTTGAGGCTTTCAAATTGGCATAGTGAAGTGAAGTGAAGTTGCTCAGTTGTGTCTGACTCTTTGCAACCCCATGGACTGGAGCCCACCAGGCTCCTCTGTCCTTGGGATTGTCCAGACAATAGTACTGGAGTGGATTCCCATTTCCTTCTCCAGGGGATCTTCCCAACCCAGGGACTGAACCCGAGTCTCCTGCATTGTAGACAGATGCTTTACCGTCTGATATAAGTAGGGAAAAATATACTTCTTTTTGAATCATCATGAATGGCTTTGATATTAACCGCTTAACCGATACATGCCTTGCAAATATATATTTTCCCATTCCCTAGTTTTATTTATTTACTTGTTCATTTTCTTGATCCTTTCTTTTGCTGTGCAGCAGGTTTTCAGTTGGACATACTCCCACTTGGTTTTGATGCTGTTTGTGTTCCAGGTTTCAAATCCAAAAACCCATTGCCAAGACCCGTGTTATGAAGCTTTCTTCCTATGTTTTCTTCTAGAAATTATAAGACTTCTGGTCAAACATTTAAGTCTTTAATCTATTTCAAGTTACTTTTTGTGACTGGTGTAATTGTGAGGTCTGTGTTATTCTTTGACATGTGAATAACTAATTTTCCTAGTACCATTTATTGAAGAGACTCTTTCATTCATTGTTTTTGCCTTTCTTGTCAAATAATAATTGACTATATATACATGGTTTATTTCTAGGCTTCCAGTCCGGTTCCATCCTATTTCCGCTTTTATGCCAATATCATGCTGTTTTGATTATCATAGCATTACAATATAGCTTGAAATCAGGAAGTGTGATGTTTATCTCTTTGTTCTTTTTTTCTCAAGATTACTTTGGCTATGTAGGTTCCTTTGCAGTTTCACACAAATTTTAGGATTGTTTTTTTCTACTGTCATTTTATTATATATAAAACAGTGATTTTAATTCAGGGGGGAACCTTAATAGAGACTGCGTGACTCTGCAGTTGGCTGTGAATAATATAGACACATTAACAATATTAATTCTTCCAATCCATGACTCCTGGCTACTTTTTCATTTGTGCCAGCTTTGCCTTCTTTCATCAGTGTCTTACAGTTTTTAATGTAAAGATTGTTCACCTCCTTGGTCAAATGTTTTCCTAAGTATTTTATTGGTTGTAATGCTACTGTAAATAGGATTGTTTTGTTTCTTTCTTTTGCAGATAATTTGTTATTAGTGCATAGGAATACTACTGATTTTTGTATCTTGCAAATTCACTGGATGCAATATCAATGTCTAATTGTTTTGGGTGGAGTCTTGGATTTTCTGTATATAAAATCATGTTGTCTGAAAAAATAGAAACAGTTTTACTTCTTTCCAATTTTGATGCCTTTTGTCGGTCTGGCTAAGACTTCTAGTACCAATATTAAATAGGAGTGATTGGAGCCTATGTCCTTGTCTTGTTCCTGATCCTAGAGAAAACGTTTTCAGCCTTTAACTTTTGCGTATAACGTTAGCTGCGGACTGGTTACATGCTTTTATTAGGTCGAGGTGCTTTCCTTCACATCTAATTTCTTAAGCATTTTAAACATGAACAGAGGTTAAATTTTGTCAAGTGCTTTTTTTTTTTTTTTTTGCATTTATTGAGATGATCATAGGATTTGTTTCTTTCATTCTATTAATGTGATGTATCACAGTGATTGATTTGAATATGTTGAACCATCCCTGCATTCCAGGAATAAACCCCACTTGATCACGGTAAGTGATTTTTTAATATGCTGCTGAACTTTGTTTGTTACTGTTCTATTGAGAATTTTTGCATCTATATTTATAGGGATGCCATCTTTTAGCTTCCTTTTCTAACAGTGCCCTTTTCTGGCTTTCGTATCAGGGTAATGCTGTCCTCATAAAATAAGTTTGGGAATGTTCCCTCCTCTTCAATCTTTTTGCAAAAGTTTGAGAAGTGTTGACTTAATTCTGGGCTTTCCAGGTGGCACTAGTTGTAAAGAACGTAGCTGCCACTGCAGGAGATTCAGGACACCAAGTGTGATCGCTGGGCTGGGAAGATTCCCTGGAGGAGGATGTGCAACCCACTCCAGTATTCTCGTCTTGAGAATCCCGTGAATAGAGGAGCCCAGTGGGCTACGGTCCATACGGTAACAAACAGTTGGACACAACTCTATTTTAATTCTACATTAAACGTTTGGCAAAATTCATCAGTGAAGCCGTCTAGACCTGGGCTTTTGTTCATTGGAAGGCTTTTGATTACTGAACCAACCTTTTTGCTAATAATTAGTCTGTTCAGATTGTCTTTTCCTCCTGATTCAGTTCTGGTAGGTTGCATGTTTCAAAGAATGTTTCCACTTCTTCCAGGTTCCAGTTTGTTAGTATATAGTTTTCACATTAGCCTCTTATGATCCTTTGTATTTCTTTGGCATCAGTTATAATGTTTCCTTTTTAATTTATACATCTGTTGATTTGAATCCTATCTCTTTTTCTCTATGTTAGTTTAGATAACAGTTTGCTAATTTTGCTTAACTTTTCAAAGAATAAACTCATAGTTTTGTTCATCTTTTCTGTTGTCCTCCTCTCTCTCATTTGTTTCTCCTGTAATATTTATTATCCCTTTTTTTGGTAATTTTGGCTTATTTTGTTCTTCTTTTTCTAATCCTCTTACTGGTGATCTAATTAATAGGGTTGAGTGCTTAATTCTTTAAGGGATAGAGTTAGGTTGTTTGAGATCTTTCTTGTCTCTTAATGTAGACATTTATTGTCATCAACTTTCCTCTTGGAACCTTTGCTTCCTCCCATAAATTCTGGTATGCTGTGTTTCCATTTTCACTTGTCTCAAGATAATTTTTTTCCCTTTTACTCTTTGATCTATTGGTTGTTACCAGTCCTGTATTGTTCAAAATGCAAGTTGTCTTTGGATATCTTCTTGTTACTGATCAGTTTCTAAGTTGTGCTCAACTCCGTGATCCCATGGACTGCAGTACACCAAGCTTCCCTGTTCTTCCCTATGTCCAGGGTTTGCTCAGACTCATGTGTATTTGAGTCAGCGATGCCATCCAACCATCTGTTTCTCTGTCACCCCTTTATTCTTCCTTCAATCTTCCCCAGCATCAGAGTCTATTCCAGTGAACTGGCTTTTCACATCAGGTGGCCAAAGAATTAGAGCTTCAGCATCAGTCCTTCCAAAGAATATTCGGGTTGATTCCTTTAGGATTGACTGGTTTGAACTCCTTACAATCCAAGGGACTTTCAAGAGTCTCCTCCAACATCACAATTCAAAAGCATCAATTCTCCAGCACTTAGCCTTCTTCCAGCTCTCACATCTGTACATGAGTACTAGAAAAACCATAGCTTTGACTAAATGGAACTTTGCTGGCAAAGGCCTCTGTTAGCAAAGATGTCTCTGCTTTTTAATGTGCTGGTTAGGTTTGTCATCGTTTTCCTTGCAAGGAGCAAGCATCTTTTAATTTCATGGCTGCAGTCACCATTCACAGTGATTTTGAAGCTCAAGAGAATAAAATCTGTCGCTGCTTCCACTTTTCCCCTTCTATTTGCCATGAGGTGATGGGAGCAGATGCCATGATCTTAGTTTTTTTAATGTTGAATTTTAAGCCAGCTTT
>SJYC01143539.1:0-19976 GCA_006408675.1 Madoqua kirkii
TTTCACCATTCATTAGTAGTGTTTTACTTACAGATTTACAGTTCTCTATATATCTTTATTATTAACTAAATGTCTGTTGGATGTAGATCTTCTGACATTTTTTAACTTTTTTCACTTTCTTTAACATGTCTTTTGATAAGAAAATTATTAAATGTATGAAGTTTTATAGTCTGTCCTTTTTGTCTTCCATAAGAAAAATTTTCCCAATTCCAAGTCTAAAAGATACCTGTACATTTTTATAAGAATTTAAAAACTTTATTTTTTAACATTGAACCCTTAAATATCTCAAGTTAATTTTTAAAATATCTGTATCACTTGCTGGTGACGACTTATTTCCTAACTCCACTTATTGGATGTAGATCTGATATGCCATCATGGATAAAGACTCAGTCTTTTTCTCGACTTCCTACTTTCATCTATCAGCCAAGTTCTTTATCCCCTGGAGTTACATTTTCTCAATCTCTACAATCTTGTAATTTTGTCATCAAAACTGTCCTCACAATTGTCTTCACACAAATCATAGGCTGTAGTCCTCTTTTTCACTCCCAAGTGATATCCTAATAGTCTTGATTCTTTGTTGTCGTGCATGGATCATAGAATCTTCTTCAGTTCAGCTCAGGTCAGTCACTCAGTCATGTCTGACTCTTTGAGACCCTATGGACTGCAGCACGCCAGGCCTCACTGTCCATCACCAACTCCCAGAGCTTACTCAAACTCAAGTCCATCGAATTGGTGATGCCATGCAACCATCTCACCCTCTGTCTTGCCCTTTTCCTGCTGTCTTCAATCTTTCCCAGCATCAGGGTTTTTTCCAATGAGTCAATCCTTCGTATCAGGTGGCCAAAGTACTGGAGCTTTAGCATCAGCATCACTCCTTCCAATGAATATTCAGGACAGATTTCCTTTAGGATTGACTCATTGGATTTCCTTGCTGTCTGAGAGACTCTCAAGGGTCTTCTCCAAACCACATTTCAAAAGCATCAATTCTTTGGCTTATATAATTCTAAATATTAAAAAGATTTGGGGATTATTGCTATCATTATACTACCTATATAAATTAATTTGATCAGACCTTTAAAAATTTTTTTATTTCTTTATTTATAAAAATTTTATTGGAGTATCAGTTCAGTTCAGTCGCTCAGTCGTGTCCGACTCTCTGCGGCCCCATGAATCGCAGCACGCCAGGCCTCCCTGTCCATCACCAACTCCTGGAGTACACTCAAACTCGCGTCCATCAAGTCAGTGATGCCATCCAGCCACCTCATCCTCTGTCATCCCCTTCTCCTCCTGCCCCCAATCCCTCCCAGCATCAGAGTCTTTTCCAGTGAGCCAACTCTTCGCATGAGGTGGCCAAAGTACTGGAGTTTCAGCTTTAGCATCATTCCTTCCAAAGAAATCCCAGGGCTGATCTCCTTCAGAATGGACTGGTTGGATCTCCTTGTAGTCCAAGGGACTCTCAAGAGTCTGCTCCAACACCACAGTTCAAGAGCATCAGTAATTTACAATGTTTTAGTTTCAGTACATGTTAGGTGTACAGCACTATGGTTCAGTTACATATAAAACAGACCTTGTCTTTTGACAATGTTTACATTCATATTCATTGTACAGTTTTTTAAAGTTACTTCCTTTTAATGTCGTATAATATGCTAAAATATTTTTTTCCTAGAGTGGTGTTATACATTTTTGATTATGCCCATTAATAATAATGTTACTAAAATAATCACTAGTAATAATGTTAGTTTTGGTCTTTTATATTTTACGTTCTAAGTGTTTGTTACTGGTGTATTGTATGCTAGCTTTATATCCAATCATTTTGCTAAATCATCCTGTTTTGCTAATAATTTTTCTTTATAGTCTTTGAAGTGAATTGAAAGTCACTCAGTCATGTCCGACTCTGTGATCCCATGGACTATACAGTCTGTGGAATTCTCCAGGCCAGAATCCTGGAGTGGGTAGCCTTTCCCTTCTCCAGAGAATCTTCCCAACTCAGGGATCAAACCCAGGTCTCCCACATAGCAGGCAGACTCTTTACCAGCTGAGCCTCTTCAGTACTTTGTAAATATTTTCAACATCAGCAAATAATGAGTAGTTCCATTTTCACACCACTAATTTGATTGTCCTTTTTTAGAATGCTGGCTTGAATCTCCAATTAAAAATGGAATAGAAGCGCCTCTACTAAGCATCCTACCACAGGATTAAAATGTATGATGGTATTTATATGTTTCAAATTGCTACTATTTATCAAGCTGAAGTTCTACTCCCAATTTACTCATTTTTCAAATAAAGAATGGGTGTTATATATTAATAAATACATATTCTGTATTTATTGGAATGACTGGTTTCTTTTAGGCTGGCAATGTGTTTGCTATATTTATGGGATTTTCCAATATTGATATGTCCTTATATATAAAGTCTAAACATAGCTTATTCATGTAGCAAATTTTTCATAGATTATTGTATTTCCTTTGCTTATAAGTCATTGAGGACTCTTGTATTATGTCAAGTATAACATGGGCTTTAGTTTCTTCTCTCTTAGTGACTCTATCTGGTTTCGATATTAAGAGTATCCCAGCTTTGTAAACGACTGTATTTTCAGGAACAGTGTGTATAATATTTGGACATTTGCAGTCTAATATATTCTAGTGCCTCTTTGCTGTTTAATTCATTGCTCCCTGATATTATTTTCTTTTATTTCCTATTCCTTGAAGCTGCCACTGTCTTCAGTTTTCTTTCATCTGAGAGTCGTGTATCTCTTTTCATCACATGATTAATTACCATCCCTGAGAAGTTTTTCCTAACCTCTTATCCTAATCCAGTCTCCCACTGCTTCTCATGATATTCTACTATGTTACTATTTACCTTCTTCATGACATGGTCATAATCTTAAATTATATTTTTATGTAGGTTTGGTTGCTTATGATCCAGTCTTCCTCCTAGACTGTAGTGACCTCTGGGACCAAAGACCCTGGTTTTGTTCTTTATTCTTCCACATCTCCCAGAGAAGAGCTTATGGCATATAACAGATAATCTGAAAGATGCGTTGATGAACTTTCTGCAATTTCGCTCTAGAAATTAACTGAAAACAAAAAGTTTAAATGTTGATACTCTGTCCTCAGAAGCAGAAATAAACAATATAAACACATTACAGATCATTCTCAAAGCCTGTCATTTTGTGTGTGTGTTTGGGTTTTCCTGATAGTGCAGTTGGTAAAAAATCCATCTGCAAAGGAGACACCGGTTCAATTCGTGGGTCAGAAGGATCCACTAGAGAAGGGATAGGCTACCCACTGCAGTATTCTTGGGCTTCCCTTGTGGCTCAGCTGGTAAGGAATCCACCCTCAATTTGGGAAACCTGCGTTGGATCCCTGGGTTGGGAAGATCAGAAACGCTACTCAGTCCAGTACCTTGGGTTGGAGAATTCCATGGATTACATAGTCCATGGGGTTGCAAAGAGTTGGAAATGACTGAGCAAATTTTTCACTTTGATGATGATGTTAGTAAATTCTGTTACACTGGAATAAAATATATAAAGTTTATGAATTAACATGCTTTCAAAACAAGTAAGAACAATATAATTTGTTGTACATACAGTTTTCCTAATGGGATCTTGGAAGAAACAAGAGATCCTAGAAATTTTGTAATTTTAGGTAGTGATGAAGGTTCATTTCAATGTAATGGGAATGTCCTTTAATAAACTAAAATCTAAATTTGGATTACAGATAGGTGTGTATGTTGGTGTGCTCAGAGAGGTTAAATATTATCTCTGGTGTGTCTATGAGGGTGATTCTGGATGAGGTGGCATCCAAATCAGTAGGCTGAGTAAAGCTGATTGCCCTCCCCAGCATCAGTGGGCTTCAACCAATGCTGAGGGCTAGAAAAAATCAAAAATGTGGGGAAAGCGGGATCTGCTCTCTCTTCCTGACTGAGTTGAAATACGGGTGCCCTCAGACTGGGGTGTACCCCCATTGATGCTTCTGGTTCTCACACTCCAGACTCAGACTGGAAAATACAACTGTGTCTCCAGCTTGGAAATGGAAACTTTATGCCTCCACAATTGCAAAGGCCAATTCCTTATGAAACATTTCTCTTTATATAGATTGACAGACTGAAATTCTGGTAGTTATGTTCCTCTAAACCCAGAAATGTAGTGTAATGATTTCAGATGAGTTCAGGTATCTAATGGGTTACCATTAGATGTACAGAAAATCTTAGAGTAATTCTTAAGAAATATTTTATTTAACTTAAAAACAATACCTTAGCCAACCATTTACAATCCTTAGAAATAATTATTTTACTTTGCCCTATTAATTAGCCATCACACTGTGTGTCTTTTCATTTGTTTAAATATGAATTTCATCTAAAAGACTAAGGGCAATCAGGAAAGAGGCCCGGCCAGGACTAGCTCAGGGTCTTACATCAAATGGAAACAGGACATAATTATATGTGAATCAATTTATGCATGGTATTGATTATTATATATTATAATGCTTTGTTTTTAGACATCTTTATAATTCCATTTATTTGCATCATATAATTTGACTCTCATAATTTCAGTGAGATATGTATTACTGAGATTTTATAGCAGTGATAGCAGAAACTCAGGCAGGTTAAAAACTGTTGACATTCACATAAAACTCTGTACCAAAAATAATACAGATCAATAACACTGAAATAGACACAGTTCAGGAAGTGACTTTGGGGAAAAAAAAAAAAAAATATATATATATATATATATATATACAGCCACTATCACACTGTGTGTCTTTTCATTTGTTTAAATATGAATTTCATCTAAAAGACTAAGGGCAATCAGGAAAGAGGCCCGGCCAGGACTAGCTCAGGGTCTTACATCAAATGGAAACAGGACATAATTATATGTGAATCAATTTATGCATGGTATTGATTATTATATATTATAATGCTTTGTTTTTAGACATCTTTATAATTCCATTTATTTGCATCATATAATTTGACTCTCATAATTTCAGTGAGATATGTATTACTGAGATTTTATAGCAGTGATAGCAGAAACTCAGGTAGGTTAAAAACTGTTGACATTCACATAAAACTCTGTACCAAAAATAATACAGATCAATAACACTGAAATAGACACAGTTCAGGAAGTGACTTTGGGAAAAAAAAAAAAATATATATATATATATACAGCCACTGAAAGAAGAAAAAATGAACAGTGTAAGCCATATATGCATATAAAAGCATGCGATACTAAGATTTATTTTTAAATTAATGAATTAAAAAATCCCATGAGGCAATGAAAGATTAAATAATTTGTTAGAAATTAAAATATTACTTTATAGCATTTACTGAGTATCCAGCAATATTAGATAATTATTTAAAAGAAAATGCAATATTTCTAATAGAATTAATACTCAATTCAATATTTTATACTTATATTTTTCAATATAATTGGCTTATAATATTGGGTAAATATAAGGAAAACTAACACTTTAATATAAATTAGAGTTGGAAAATTATTTTATTATGTTATGCCATAAATCATAACAACTAGTACATTACTGGAGCAAACATCTGCAATGAGTGTGCCTGGAAGAAATCGTAGGAGGTGGTGAGTAGAGGTGCTATAATGATGATTTCCTGGTGTCTGATGACAAAATGTACTAAACTATAGTTGTGATATACTCCAAAGTGTATTCAATGGAAATAGTGATTTCCAAGAAAATTAAGATTCATAATGTCACAATGCTTTTTGAATAATATGAAAAGGGTCTGATCAGTCATTGACAAAAACTTCCAGGATTTTCAGCTCCCAAAAAACAGAAAGGAAAGAATTTAAACTCTAAATTGGGGAGGAATTTAAAAAATACTGTTGTTGCTTTGAGGAAATAAACAAAAAGTGCCATGAGCTGGGTAGTTTGAGATCGTTTCTATGCTCCTGAGAACCCCTGAAGGTCAATGCCAGCTGCCTCCCCAGGCTTTCGGGACAGACTCTGATGGGTCAGCATTTACTAGACGCACATCACACACCCTGGCTTGCGACGTTCTGATGAGCCCCCCTCCAACCGCCTATTCCTCCAATTCCCTGACACTAAACTCCCACTGACACAACCTGCATTTTCTTTGAATGGAAGTATAGTTAATTTTCAATATTGTGTTAATTTAAGGTGCTTAGCATAGTGATTAGTATTTTTGCAGATTAAACTCCATTATAGGTTATATAAGTTGGTGGGTATAATTCTCTGTTCTGTATAGTATATCCTTGTTGCTTTTCTATTTTATATACAGAATTGTGGGGCTGTTAGTCCCATACCCCTAATTTGTCTTCCTCCTTCCCTTTCTCCTTTGGGAAATGCAAGATTGTTTTCCATGTCTGAGTCTGCTTCTGTTTTGCATATACCTTCATTTGTATTATTTTTTAGAGACCACATATAAGTGATATTATACAGTATGTCTTTGTAGTTATACTTGCTTTTCTGACTTTTTTTGTTTTTAATCTACATACAGGTTTATTTAAGTGATCTTCAATCCTTTTATCTATTTGCCTTCGAATTATTCCTTTCCTATAGATTTTTTTTAATTTTAAAAAATAGGAGTATAATTGTTTTACAATTCTGTGTTTCTACTGTAAAATGAAGTGAACCAGCTATATGTATACATACATCCTCTCCCTCTTATGCCTCTCTTCCACCCCACCGCTCCATGCCACCCATCTAGGTCATCACAAAGTGTCGAGCTGAGCTTCTGGTGCTATACAGCAGCTTCCCCTAGCTATCTAGTTTATACGTGGTAGACCCATCAACATTTCTTTTATGGTATGTTGAATATCGCTGATTTCTCTTAGCATTTGCTTGCTTGGGAAATTCTCCTTCTATTCTAAGTGATACTTTTGATGGGTAGAATACCCTAGATTGCAAGTTTTTCTCTTTGAGGACTTTGAATATATCATGCCACTCATTTCTGGTCTGCAGAGTTTTTGCAGAGAAGTCAACTGATAGCGTTGCAGGGGTCCCCTTGTAACTGATGCTTTTCCTCTTGCTGCCTTTAGAATTTTCCCTTTAAATTTTGCCATTTTAATTATAATAATATTAACATGTCTTAGTATGGGTTTATTTGGATTTATCTTATTTGAGACCCTCTGTATCTCCTGTGCTTATTTAACTTATATGCAGAGTACATCATGAGAAATGCTGGACTGGAAGAAACACAAGCTGGAATCAAGATTGCTGGGAGAAATATCAATAACCTCAGATATGCAGATGACACCACTCTTATGGCAGAAACTGAAGAGGAACTAAAAAGCCTCTTGATGATAGTAAAAGAAGAGAGTGAAAAAGTTGGCTTAAAGCTCAACATTCAGAAAATGAAGATCATGGCATCCAGTCCCATCACTACATGGGAAATAGATTGAGAAACAGTGGAAACAGTGTCAGATTTTATCATTTTTGGCTCCAAAATCACTGCAGCCATGAAATTAAAAGACGTTTACTCCTTGGAAGAAAAGTTATGACCAACCTAGACAGCATATTCAAAAGCAGAGACATTACTTTGCCAACTAAGTTCCATCTAGTCAAGGCTACAGTTTTTCCAGTGGTCATGTATGGATGTGAGGTTTGGACTGTGAAGAAGGCTGAGCACTGAAGAACTGATGCTTTTGAACTGTGGTGTTGGAGAAGACTCTTGATAGTTCCTTGGACTGCAAGGAGATCCAACCAGTCCATTCTGAAGGAGATCAACCCTGAGATTTCTTTGGAAGGAATGATGCTAAAGCTGAAACTCCAGTACTTTGGCTACCTCATGCAAAGAGTTGACTCATTGGAAAAGACTCTGATGCTGGGAGGGATTGTGGGCAGGAAGAGAAGGGGATGACTGAGGACGAGACGGCTGGATGGCATCACTGACTCGTTGAACGCGAGTCTGAATGAACTCTAGGAGTTGGTGATGAACAGGGAGGCCTGGCAGGCGGCGATTCATGGGGTCGCAAAGAGTCAGAGATGACTGAGCAACTGAACTGAACTGAACTGATATCTCCTGTACATTGATGTGTTTCCTTCTTAACATCTGGGAGGTTTTCATCCATAATTTCTTCAAATATATTTTAGATCTCCGTCTTTCTCTCCACCTTCTGGAACACCTGTAATGCAGATGTTGGCACATTTTATATTATCCCATGGATCCTGTACATCACTTTCATCGTTTCACTTGCATTTCTGTCTGCTCTTCTGATTGGGTGATTTCCGTTATTCTATCTTCCAAGATCACTTGTGTAGCCTTCTGTGTCATTTACTCTGCTATTCATTGTTGCTAGAGTGCTTTCATCTCAGAAACAATGACCTATTTTTGATTGGGTCTTCCTTCTAGCTTCTAGTTCCTTGTTAAAATGATCTGTGCTTAGATCCTCTTAATTAGCATTTTTATTACCAAATTTTTGAACTTATTGTCTGTTAGAGTGATTATCTCTGTTTCTTTAAAAAAAAAAGTTTTACTTTATGTTACTGTATTAGTTTCGACATACATCAACATGAATCCACCATGGGTGTACATGTGTTCCCAATCCTGAACCCCCCTCCCACCCTCCTCCCCACACCATCTCTCTGGGTCATCCCAGCGCACCAGCCTCAAGCATCCTGTATCCTGCATCGAACCTAGACTGGCGATTCATTTCTTATATGATATTATACATGTTTCATTCTCCCAAATCATCTCACCCTTTCCCTCTCCCACAGAGTCCAAAAAAGACTGTTCTATACATCTGTGTCTCTTATGCTGTCTCACATACAGAGACACATGTACTCCAATGTTCATCGCAGCACTGTTTATAATATCTAGGACATGGAAGCAACCTAGATGTCCATCAGCAGATGAATGGATCAGAAAGCTGTGGTACATATACACAATGGAGTATTTACTCAGCCATTAAAAAGAAAACATGTGAATCAGTTCTAATGAGGTCGATGAAACTGGAGCTGATTATACAGAGTGAAGTAAGCCAGAAAGAAAAACACCAATACAGTATACTAACGCATATATATGGAATTTAGAAAGATGTTTGTTTTTTTCCCGAGATTTTCTCTTGTTCTCCCAGTTGGGAGTAGTTCCTCTGCATTTTTATTGTGCTTAACTCTATAATCTAGATGGAAGTTATTTATTGTGGTCTTGAGTGGTTGTTTTCATGTGATAGCATGCCTTTGTAGATGGCGTAACCTACATGCAAGGCTTTTTTAATTTGATCTTTGATGCAAGGCTGGATTTGATGTACATGTTTGGCACATTTTTCCTCAGGGTGTGCAGGCTACTGTCACTTTGATAGGAAGTGTGGTTTGTGTTGCAGGATCTAAAGTCGGTGCTGAGTGTGAGTGGGACTCCCTGGCAGTTGCTTTTTCAAGGGTGGGGTCTGTTCTGAAGTTGATGGAGTAGATGCCCTGAGAGTGAGGCTTATTCATCTTACCTCCAGTGCAAGGTGGTGGTGTGGAGCGGGCAGGGCCAGAGCTAGCATTAGGGATTGTGGCATTGTGGCTGCAGGAACTGAAGTGGCTGCTTCCGTGACACTGTTTGCGTTAGTTCCAACAATGGAAAGAGCTATCTGATCTGGAACACACCCCAAGTCCCTAGGCCATCACTGTGTCCCCAAATTGAGTCTTTTGCCAAGAACTGACTGCCCTAAATCCAATGCCAAGCCACGGCATGGAGTGAGTGCAAGGGTTCACTCAGCTCAATTTAGGAGCTCTGTGAGGACATATCCACCTCTCTTCACTGCTGATGGCAAACACATGCTGGGACCTGTGCACGAGTGGAGTCTAGGCTCCTCCAGCCTTTCTAACTGTCTCAGCAGTTTTCTAAGTAGCCAAGTGGGCTTGTCTCCTGTGCACAGACTCCCGGACTGGGATCTTCAGTCTGTGGCTCGACCTGCTCACTGCCCAGGCGGAGTGTCTGCCTATGTGATTTTCCTTTTTTTAGCTCGCTTCTAGGGGCATAGATCCCAACCCAGTGCTTTTCCTCCAATCCTAGCCAGTGATGTGGAAACCTTTCTTGCAGCCTTGGTTGTACAGTTCTGCCAGTTTCCAATTAGTCTTCTATGAGACATGTTTTTGATATGTTTGTGAGAGAAGGTGAAATTCATGTCATCTCACTCAGCCAACTTGGGCCTCAACTTGACCCTTTTTCATAACCTGAAACAGTAGCACATCTGACATCTGGATTTCAAACATCCCATTCTCCATAAGGCATCTCCCCCTCCAGATCACTTATTCTAGTACCTCTATTACTAAACTATTGTAACCCTGAAAGGTTTGCTTGTATTGACTCTGTTCCCTTTTCTCCATTTATCAGCCTTCTCCTCTATTCATTTCCTCCCTTTTCAGCTTATATTTCATTGTCTATCAAGTGATTTACTATGTCCCAAGAAATGGGATAACCTGTTCCACTTTAAGTTTATGATCACAGACTTCCCACTCGACACTGCTGTGTGTCAACACTGCTGGATGATGTCATTATTGCTCACTTTCTGAAGTGACTATTTCATATTTTTTCTCTCTCTCCTGAAATCAGATTCTCTTTCTCCCTCTCTGCTTGCCATACCCTCTCAGTATCTTTTCCTGGTTCCTAATCCTCTACCCAGACAACCACTGGTTCCTGGAATCTGAGAGATGGTTTCATTTCAGAGCTTCTGAGCTTAGTTCTCCTTTCCCCGAATGTTTCCAAGGCTGAGTAGTTCTCTCTGCAGTTGCTTCATTATGACAATCAGCTTTTCATTGGAGGGTTTCTTTCACTTCCTCCAAACATCTTAAATGCAACCACCTCTTTACTTTTAGTTCCTATAGTACAATCTCAAACGAAACTTGGAAGTTTCAATAGTTTACCTTTTTGTTTGTTCCAAGAGCACCTTTGTTGTTTTTCCAGCCCTGGTCAATAAGAATTTCTCAGTGCATAAACATTGAGATAATTAATGAATTATTGGAATTATTGTCATACACACTTGGAAGTGTCTTAAGAGGATATTACATACAATTCTTTGAGTTACCAAATGAGGATTTGGAAGGAATGCGAGGTCAGTTGACAGTCATAGGCTACACCACTGGAGGTGGGAGAAGAACTCAGCTGGCTTTCTATAGTGATCACTCCTCTGATTCAGATATAATAGCTCCTGGACTTCCTTGGTGGCTCAGACAGTAAAGCGTCTGTCTACAGTGCGGGAGACCTGGGTTCGAGCCCTGGGCTGGGAAGATCCCCTGGAGAAGGAAATGGCAGTCCACTCCAGTACTGTTGCCTGGAAAATCCCATGGACAGAGGAGCCTGGTAGGCTACAGTCTAAGGGGTCACAAAGAGTCAGACACGAAAGATTGACTTCACTTGTCTAATATAGAGCCCTCAATTTTATCAGAGCTAGCCTCTGGCTATGAACTTGCCAAATCAGATGTTAACTTCTCAATGTAGATGCTTTATGCTTTCATTAAGGAAAAAAAAAATAAAGAAACAAATAAGCAAAAAACCCCATAAAACTTCCTATCTGAGGAGGCAATAGTGATATTATCACTTTAACTTTTTCTAAACAGACTTTTTCTCCTCCTCGTTTCTGAGGCCCAGACTTTGGACTAATGAGAAAACTTGAAGTAGCTCTTCCTAAGCATAGAGATAGCATTTGGTAAAGGGTGGCATAGTACTGCAGTTTCCTTTCTTCCTAGCTTTATATATGCATTCAGAAACTTTAACTCTGAACACTATTTTGAATGGTATATTAATTTTCTAAATTGCTTTCACGCACAATTACCACAAACTTTATCCCTTAAAATAGGACAAATTTATTATCTTAGAGTTCTTTAGGTCAGAAGTCTGGTATGAGTCTCACTGGGCTAAAACCAAGGTGTTAGAAGAACTGCTTTCTGTTCTGGGGGCGCTAGGGAAGATCGGTTTCCATCTTCTGAAGGTGGAGTGCATGTCTTGACTCCTGGCCACCTTCTTCCATCTTCAAAGCAACAGCAGACAGAGTCCTCAAGACTTTAACTACTCTTGCCTCTTCTTTATTTGTCCCATCATTCTCAGACCACCGCTGGGAAAAGATCTTTACTTTAAGGAACTCATGGGATGACTTTGAGTCTATCTTGCTAAACAAGGCAACCTCCCCACCTCAAGGTCTATAACCTAGATCACATCTGCCAAGTCCCATTTGCCATGGAAGGTAACTCATATTACCAGGCTCCAAGGACTAGGACATGAACATATTTGGGTGGGAGGTAGGGGTATTATTCTACCATAGAAGGAGTTGAAAGGTAGGGTGGAGACCAGTATATTCTCCACCTGTAAAGCTTTATAATTAGATTTGTGATTAGAATAATATGTTCTAGATAAAGTATTTTAAATCTGTATAGGGATAGAGGCAACAAGCAATAAGAGATGAACTCATCTCAGTTCTTCAGGGTTGCACTAAACACTTACCTTTGATATAAGAACTACACCCATAAGCCCACCCATAAACCTAACTTGGGTGTCCTTTAATCTTTAAATGTGCCTTACATACTGAAAGTGGAAATCAACTCACCTTACCAACAAACACCAAGTTTATGTATTCCTCCACACATTTGGGGTTGAAAGAGGAAAAGGACATCAAGCACTGCTATCTTAAATTTTAAGAAGGAAAGTATATATCCACAAATCACTGAATGTAGAGCAAGAAGTAATTGTTATAAAGTACTTGTTTCTCTAAGTAGGATAAAAGATATGGTCTCTGTGGAGGAGTAAAATGACATGAGATTAAATAGGGAAGATAAAAGAATATGATTCTAAGAGAAGTTTTTATGTGCATGTGTGTGTGAGAGAGAGATCTATTTTGTACATTTCATATAACTAGCTAATGGCAGAAATGGGAAAAAGAAGAAAGCATATATATGTGCTGTTCGTACTACTCATTTTCTGCTTTAAAGAATATCAATCTTTTAAGTTATCGACCATCCACCTAGCACAATACCTGACTTAGCACAAGTAAATGTCTCTTTAGTGATTAATTAAAATAATTAAATGGTTAATTACAGAGTAAGTGGGAAATGGAACTTGTATTAAAACTACAAGGCTAAACAGTACAGTAATTGCTGAAGTACTGAAGGCATCAAGTTTAATTACCCTTTTATGTTGAGAAATACTTATTTTCCAAGTGATGGGGTGAATGATCTTCATTCCTACTCAATTATGTCTTTAAGTTGATTCAAGGCAGGCTTTCACATCTTCCAGGAAAGTATCTTCAGAAAAGTCCTCTTCAAAGGGAATCATTACCTTGAGAGGAAGAGGTTCCTTTCAGATGTAGCTGAATATGGAAATTCTACTAAATGCACAAGCTGGCATGTGAAGAGCTTCTGGAATCCCATCTGGAGTAGGGACATAAAGGACTTTTCCTCCACTCCATGTAAGCACTGATATTAGGGTTAATTTGATTTACCACTGATCCAGGTTGCAGGTGATTCTGATTAGCTTGTGAAAGGAAGTTGGAAAAAGTTTGATAGATCTGCAAACCAATATTGATGCTGATTATAGATTGCTAGAGGGCTTGTTCTATTAGTCCTAACTGCTAAAGACTCGCACACAGTTTTATCTGCTGAGCAGTATGAAGATCACAGGAACTAGGAGGGTCAAACCATTCCATCCCTTAAACTCCCATCCAGCAATGCTCGAGAGTTCATCCTGAGGTGTAGGGGTGTGTTACTGCACGCACCCTCCTGAATTCATGCCTGCAATGCTGTGAGGCCACCAAGGGCCAGCTCCAGGCACACTTGTGATTTCTTTCTCTGTGTCCCTCCTCATCCTTCATTATTTTTCACTGATTTCATGCTGTGGGGAAGGGCATATTCTGTGTATAGAGAGACAGATTGGTAAATATGCAAACATATGCATAGGAAATGTACAGTTTAAAAGAAAAACAGAGTAATACATCTCACAGAAGACCCATGGTTCATGATTCAATGAATATTTAAGCCAAAGTCCAGGGTGCTGATGAAGGACTTCAGCCTAGAATAGTCAGAAAAGTTTTAAAAGGGGAACGTTTTGAAGGATGAATGGTATTTGGGGGAAAAACCAGAAGGGTTACATATTTTCCTTAGGTGTATCTGACTAGACAAAATTTTTGATTTTGGAAGGTTTAATTTTGAATACTTTAAGACCAAGAGATTCCAGAATTAATATTTAACACACACTAACAAACTGTGTAACTGTTTAAACTGCCCATCCCCAGCAATATGTCCTCTTTCAACTGCACAGCATTTATACATGTCTTTATCTTCTCTAGGGAGGGAATTTTACTACATTAAAGACCTCTGAGATGTTCCCTCATTTGTAATGGAATCAGCAATGCTCTTGATGTGAGTAGTATTTCAACCTCAATTTCAGAGAACCCTGACAGCTTTCATTATTACTGCTTCTTATAGTGTGATGTATTGTAAATTTATACTCATTAGGATGTCCCCAATATTATAGAGGAGTAGTCTAAAGAGTTATAGTATACACAGTATTTGTCTTTTTAAACTCTCATGTATCAAAATTCTTTTTCTTGATGGTGAATGGCTGGCATAAGCAATCCAGAGGCTCTTTATTTTGTCCAAATGGTGCTGAGTCTAAAACTCTGAAAAACACTGGAAAATCAGCATCTCTATCATTTACATGGATTTTTGATTCTCACTGTATTTCATAGGGTTACTTCATAAGTCATGGCTCTTTTTTTTTTTTAATAGAACAAAAGGATCAGAAGACAGAAAATACAGTTGAGCCTCGTCTGGCTAGTAATTTAAGACCTCTCAAGATTCACAGTGAAATATTGAAAAGCATGAGCAGAGTGACCTGATCAGAATTGTTCTTTATTTACTACAGCTAATATGGTCATGCCAGATTTAGAATGACTTGAACAAAAAAATGTATGCTGGATCAGAAATACCCTTTTGGGATCTAATTCACTGATTTTATTCAGAGGTAATAGGATTTGGACTGTGATGTTGCCATGGGGAAAATCAGTCATGTATGAACCAGAATTTGGGAAGGAGGTGACGGGTAACTAGATGGTGGGAAGAAAATAGAAGCTGAGAACTCTAAGTCAGAATGACTATAATATTATGCTGCCATGATTACAATTAAGGAGGTTAGCAGAAGGAATAGCGGTTGAGCTTGTACTGATAGGGATGTTTGAGGATATAGTTCAGAGGTCAGATTAGGGAGGGCCCACCCCTGTTTGAGGCATAGTTCGTTCTCTGTGCTGCTCATGATGCTGTGAGTTACATTTTCTTTTTTGCACAATTCTATTGTTATTTACTAGTTGTTGCATCTAAAACAAATTTTTTTCCATCTGTACTCAGTCCTCAACCCCATGACAGTATCAGGTAATGGAGCCCATGAGAAATGGCAGTGGTACAGTGTTTCAGGAGATGCAAATTCCCCCAGCTCCCACTGCAGTCAAAGGCTGTCGTTTACAGGTCCTCTGCATCCTAGGCTGATACCCCACCTCCATTTACTTCCAGTCACTGTATGGTCTCTGAACAGGAGTTGGAAGAAGGTGCTACTGGAGGGCTGAAGACATTACTCTGGCTACTTTGAAATGCCAGCATCCACCAGGTGAACGCCTGTCTGAACGCCTGTCTGCCTTTACGGCTGGTACAGGCCGATCCTTTCTGAACTAAGGGACAGGAAAAGAAATATAAACTGTCTTCCACTTCCTGGTGCCCACACCAGGCCTGTTTCTGGCAGAAACCTCATGTGCGGTCCCCATTTGTTTTTATAAATCTAAGATCACCGCCTTATAAGGAATGAACTTCCTGCCACACAACCAATCAGAATAGTTCCACTTCTATGTCTCACTATGATCTTCAACTTCTACCTTCCAGGCACTTCTTAGGGATTTTATTGGGAAATCAGGACAGCCGGAGGCAGGAACTGTTAAAATGGCAGTTGGTTAAGACAGGAGATGGCAGAGGTAGAAAACTAGGATATGTACAGCTTAAGGGAAGGGAAGTGAAGTCGCTCAGTCGTGTCCGACTCTTTGCGACCCCGTGGACTGGAGCCCACCAGGTTCCTCTGTCCATGGGATTCTCCAGGCAAGAAGGCTAAATGCCCAAATATACCTTAGGTATACTAAACCAATGGACTGACTCATTCACTAAAATAAAATTGATTTTTTCATATCAATTCTAGTTATAAGGAGGTCATAATAACTCTTATTGTATGGCGATTAAAGATAAAAATCTTAATGTTAACTTACTTAAAAGTTCTCTCTTTGGGACCTCAATATACTTCGAAGCCATTGGCTATCCAGTTTCTAAAAAGTCTGGAGAGTGTTTATGAAGAAAACTACTCTCCTCAGTTACTTTACTATAAATTTTGAATTCTCTTAAATACATTCACAATTCCTTTATTCAGTCATTTATTAAACATATATTAAGCACTGCACGGACTTATTCTCAAACTATAAGACAAGCAGAAACACAAATAAGCTCTATTAAAATACATGATAAATGCTGTAAGAATGGGAGAGCATATCTCTGCTCTCAAAAGATGAGCCAAAGAAGACTACAAACAGGGCAGATGTCCCAAAGGGCTGTAGCGGGCTGGCAGGAAGCAACACTGTGTGCAAAGAAAAACCCAAATAGCTGGGGGCTGGCACACTTTAAAATGTCAAGCAGGGTATAACACAGTTAGCTCTGCAGTTTAAGTAGAATAGAAGGTAAGTGGTCTGGAAGAACAACAACAACAAAGGAATCTAAAGAAAACCTGGAAGTTAACTACAGATGGGAATAAACTATGACTATATGACTGACAGACAGGACAGCCAAAACTCAGGGTAAACATAGTGAAGATGGAGAAAAGCATTGTGTTACAGAACATTTTAAGAGATAAACAACCAGGAGGTCTTGGACTGGATAGTTGATTGGACACCGAAAAGGAGACATCAGAATGCTCGTAGTGGAGAGCCAGGAGGACTGGAGAGTTGCATGTGAAGAAAACATAAGCAAGGTGTCCTAGAAATCAGGGAAGACAGAGTCCTGGGAGTGAGCGTTAACTGCTCCAGTGTATAATGTAGCAGAGAGTGCCATGAGCTAAGAGCTAAACAATTTTCAGTTGATCCGGGCATAAAAATGGCAAAATTCAAACCCAGCATTTCTGTTAAGTCGTGAAGGCAGCAGGTTTCAGCCGATCAGGAAAGGAAAACTGAAACATAAATTGAGGCTATGTTTTTATGGAACTGGGTCTGTAGGCCCAGTGAATCAGTAAGGGTAACTGGAGTGATGTACTGACCAGTTTATGGGAAGGCAGATGGGAAGCGGAAGCAAATCAGTCTAGATATGGATAATCAGAAACCTCTATATCTGCATCATAGTAGAGAAGAGACTTCATTGGATTTAATTTTATGTCCTTAGCATTAAAACATCCATTTCTAAATGTGATGTCATAAGAGTTGTTGAGAATAGTGTTCCCTTCTCTATCTTGAGACACAAGTAAGAAGCTGAAGATTTTAATGCCATCAAAAAACATTTATTGCTTCAGGTATGGTTCTTTCTTTCTGATAAAATCTATGTAATTTTTGCAGTTCCTTTTATGATTTGCTTCCAACAGGTACAGAGTTAAATATGCCAAATTACAGAAAATACAGATTAACCCTGACAGTGTATCTTTTTTCTTTCCTTGTTGATTTATCTTCTGTTTCAGATTTATTAAGATGTTTTGTGGTAAGTGATTATACTTTTTAAAGAAGCAGGGTAAACAGATACCAAATGATGCAGGTGGTACAGTGTCTGCCCTTGATGTCAGGATGCAAGTGAAAGTAGCTTGTTAAAGGAGCTTGTACATATGGATACAGAACCCAACATTAAGTTACAAAAACATCCTGAGCTCTTCTCTTAGTTTCAAACCTAGTGTTCAACTCCAAGATATCTAACAAGGTTTATTTTTCAGTCTGAATTTCTCCACTGGAAATTTCTGATATATATTTTTTTCAGTAGGTAATGACCTTGTCTTTGTGCCTAATTGTGCATAATTACTCGAACAATGGAATACCTTCCAAAGCATATATTAACATGAATTGAGGCATTGAAACATGTATACTATCATGTAAGGAACGAAGTGCCAGTTTCTGTTTGATACAGGATACAGGATGCTTGGGGCTGGTGCACGGGGATGATCCAGAGAGATGATATGAGGTGGGAGGTGGGAGGGGGTTTCAGGGTTGGGAGCACATGTACACATGTGGCTGATTCATGTCAAATTATGGCAAAACCAATACAGTATTGTAAAGTAGAATAAAATAAAATAAAAAATTAAAAAAATAAAAAGATGATATATTTGACTTAAAAAAAAGATGAATTGCAATAATTGAAATTATTTTGATCAAAATTGAAAGGTAAGTAATGGCAGTAATTCTACTGAACAAGAGAGTGAGTATTAGAATCACTACATCTGTTAGCCAGTATTTGAAATTAAAAGGGAATGCGTAATTCATCATTCCCTGGTTATAATTCAGTCAGTCAATTCAACTCTGACCTATAGAGAACCTTACCTTGCCTTTCACACTTTTAATGTTAAATGTTGGCCATTTGGAATAAATTTGATTTAGGTAACCTTTTGTGGAGTACAGGTACATGGATGCCATAAATGTCAAGCAAAGAATAAAGCTCTGTCTCTGCATGCAGACATATAACAGAGAATAAAGCTGTCGTTGGTACACCGTAGACAGTCATGGAAAATCTTATCTTCAGAGTTATCAACTGAGAAGAGTGTCATCAAGTAAGGTAATTAAGTAGAAATTAAAATGAACCAGTATTAACCAGAGACGGCAGAACTATCGTATTAATCACCTCTGCATCTTCTCAGCAAATGTGTCTTGAATAAATGGCATTTTAAGTTATTTAGTTGCAGGTGGTTGTTGTTTAGTCATAGTTGTGTCCAACTCTTTGTGATCCCATGTACTGTAGCCCACTGGACTCCTCTGTCCATGGGATTTTTCCAGGCAAGAATATTGGAGAAGATTGCCATTTCCTTCTCAGGGAATCTTTCCAACCCAGCGACTGAACCCAAGTCTCCTGCATTGACAGGCAGATTCTTTACACTGAAGCCCTTAATTGCAGGTATCCCCATTAATTGCATATATCCCCTAAGATACATATTTCTCTTTTAGTTCTCACAGTCATGATGTAAAGAATAAAAGGATAAATAATTTATAAAAGAATAAACAATTCCTGATATTATATTAATTAGAAACTGGTTTTGATTTATTCTAAGCTCCAAACTCCTTGCTATGGATGAATATTTTTGTCTCTCTCCTCTTTGGTTGAAACCCTACCCTCTGAATGTGATTGCTCCAAGAGGTGGGCCTTTGGGAAGGAATTAGGATTTGATGAGGTCATGAGGGAGGAGTCTATAGAAAATCCACAAAGCTCTTGCTTCCTTTCTCTACATTCCAGCACGTGCAGATATAAGCAGTCAGTTGTTAACAAGCTGCAAGAGGCCCTACAAGAATTAGGCCAGGCTGGCTCCCTGCTCTCAGACTTTCAGACTCCAGAACTGTAAGAAGTAAGTTTCTGTTATTTATAAGCCACCCAGTCTTTGGTTTTTTTGTTATAGCAGCTCAAATAGAAAAGGTATTTTATATGTCACACACCACATACACAGTTGGAGAATACAGAGACTAAGGACATTTTTCATGATACTTGTAACCAAACCAACCAGCCACATGATTTAAGCTTCAAAGGAAAAAAAGAAAAAAAGTAGGAGAAAATATCAGAAAATACCCTATACCATTTATCACTAAATTTATCATTTTTCGGTTATTTGTATATTTGAACCTGAGTAAGTTCTCTGATTTGACTTCCTTTGCAGGCATCCTTGCTCATTGATTCTGTAAGATTTCCTCTTTATGAAACTAGAACTTAATATTTAAGCAAAGACTTGTGATTCAATAGTAGAGATTTAGCCACTTCAAGTCTAGTAGTTTCCCTAGGCCAAAATGGTTTCATTAGACTCGTACAGATGAACAGGGGCGG
>SJYC01143541.1:0-26033 GCA_006408675.1 Madoqua kirkii
GCTTTGTCTAAATGAAGGCAAAACTTTTCACAGTCACTTCTCTTAAAAACAGATGCTTGCTTCTTTCTTCTCCTCCTAGGCTTCTGAGCACCAAAGCATCACTGGGAATTTGTGTATTCTGAGCTCATTAAAACCATTACTTTTTCTCCCCCCCACTCTTTTATGCTTACCATTTTTTGGTTTAAGCGTACATAATAAAAAATAAATATCTCAAACCTCCAGTTTACTCCACCCTCCTTAAGACTTCGTTGCTTTTTTAAAATGCATACTTATAGTACTTAATGTACAATATTGTAATTTTATATCTTGTTTATTAAATTATGAACACTTTCAGGGTTTTAAAATCTCTACATTTTCGGTGATGAGCACACTGTTAAAGGGTCCATAGATAAGAAATGAAGCTACCCACATCCACACAAAGGAAATATAAACAGATGGAACCAGTTGGGGTCGAGATGGAGGTGAATCTGACCTCCAACAGACCCTGAGTCTCATTATATGTTGATTTTACTACATGAGCACATTAAATGACACACCTCCCAGTGGCCAAGACCAGATATCAAGGACCAAAATAGGATAAAAAGGAAGTGAGCAAGAAAAGCCCACTCCTTCCCTGATGGACTAATGCACACACCGCCCCCCACCCCCATCATTATTAGCCTCCCTCCTTCTCCCTTTGTTTTTACTTTTTAAAATTAAATCACTCTCCCAAGAAATGGGCAAGGAGTTAATATGAACTTACTTCCCTACTTTACCTTTCTCCATCTTTTGGCCACTGATAAAGCTTTTGCTGTGTTGACCTCAGTTATTCACCTATTGGAAGAAAATGGAAAAAGAACCCTGTCCTGCCAAGGTAGAGACTCTCACCAGGCTAAGGCATGAGCACTGTCCATACGATCAAGTTCAGTAATAATACCTGGGTCAATCTTATTGTATAAATGAATGAATAAGTATAAAAATATCTGCAGATCATGCACTGATTCTGATCTTTAGAAAATCTAGTTATGGCTGAAAAAGATGGTATACTGTACTTTGTTTATATATTTACATTAAATATATAAATATTTATATATTTATAATTTAAAATAAGATTGATAAATGTAATCAACATTGAAGAATGAATATGATCAATTATAGGCCTTAAAAGTTTTCTTAAAAGGTTTAGCCAAATTACACAATATTTGAGCAACAGAGAAAGATAGGTATATCTAACTTTCTAAATGTTCTCTTTCTTTAGTTTTACCTTATTCTAGGCACCTCATCTCCTGTAGAAATTTGAATAACTTGCAGATCTTTTAAAAATTAGTGACACAAGTTGAATCCTCCTCAAAAAATCACACTTCTGAAATGCAAATTATCACGTAATCATTTGACAATATAATTATTTTACGTACATAGTTCTGAGAGCTACACACAGAATAAGATCAAAGTTCCCTAAGAGGGCACACAGTACTTCCAGTTTGAATAGTGTGAGAATTTTCTGCTTCTCTGCAGTATTGTTCCTGTGCTCCAGACACCCCTAAACTTCCTTGAAGGATCATGTAACTTTTTACCAGGCAAAGGCTGTTCTCTTGTCGAGAACCCCTGCTCAAGTCTGAACCCTGACTTCCCATATTGTCTCAGGTTCCCCCAAGGAAGCAGGTATCCTGCTGTTTGTATGCAAACAATCTATATGCATATTTAATAGAATTTGCAACACTACATTATAATTTTTTGTTTGCTGTGTCCTCCTTTAGCGGATAGACTTTCTGCGTTGGGAGCCTGCTTCATTCCTCTTTATATCTTCTAAGTGCATTTCTTGGTTCATGGTCCCCAGGAGATGCTCCACAGGACAGAATTCATTCCAGCAATGAGAGGAAGGAAGAATGACAGATACAGAAAACTCCACCTTTGCAGCTTTTGCTATAGGTTTAAGTATTGCTGATGCTTTTTAATATTGAAGGAAAAACACCCTGAAACACAAATATCTACATTTTAAGATGTGCTAATGCTTCCATTAAACCACCACTTTATGCCCATCTTATTCACAACTAATGAATAGGTTAATTGTCCTGAATCTCAGGTCAGCAGAATAAGATGTGATTTTACTGAGCAGTATGAAAAGTGGTTTCTTTTCATAAATGAATGCGGCACAAGGTCCTGTTGTGCATATAATCCATGATACAGAAATAAACCCTCTGAAGTACTATTATCATAAATAGCATTATTAGGGATGAGCTGAACTTCATTTTTTTCAGCTACCACTCAAAATGGATTTATAAAAACATAGAAGGTCTTTTGAGCTTGGTGGAAACTTATTCCATTAGAAGCTGATGTGGTTGTTATTGGATATTTCCATATGACTGTCTTCCAGAGGCCCATGAAATTTTAATTTACTTGAAAAACTAAAATGCAGTTATTTGTTTTGACATTTTTAATCACTTTTCCATTTAAAAACTAAAGATAAGAAATTGCTGGGAAAAGTTATAAAAAAGTGTCAGTATGAACACAAAAAAATGAGAGATTTGTAAATAAAACTTCACATTATTAAAATGTCATTTAGTTGTAGTGCTTTTATTACTTTTTTCAAACATGAAAGCCATATAAATTGTTTTTGTTTTTGCTAATTTAATGTGACCTTATTAACATACTTAAAAAAATCAATATAGTGTCCCACTACACGGCCACTAACTGAATTACTGATAATGAAAACAGAGATATGTAATGTAAAAATCTGAATTGAAGTTTAATAATGTATTATGCCTTTTCTGATAAATACAGGCATTTATATTTGGTGGCATAAAAGGTATCTGAAACTCACTCACACTATTTATTTGTTTATCTGTCTAGCCAAGTGCATTAAACATGCGTATCTGTGTCCGGTGCAAGACTAGACTCCTGGGAAACAATGTGGAGACAGGATGTGGAATCCTGATTCTCAAAGAGCTTATGTTAGTGATAAACAAGAAACAAAAATGGAAGGAAAGCAATCACACTTAAACAACAATAAAGGTGATAAAGAACCATACTGCAAAGCTACAGCAATCAAAATGCCATGTACTTGTACAAAAACAGACATACAGATCAAAGGAACAGAACAGAACTGGGAAATAAACCCTTCCATGTATGGTTCATCTACGCCAAAGGAGGCAAGACTATACAGTGGAGAAAAGAGAGTCTCTTCAATACTTGGCACTGGGACAACTGAACACTTACATGTAAAACAAGAGTAGAACATTCCTTTATACCACATTCAAAAATAAAATCAAAATGGCTCAAAGATATAAATGTAAGACCCGACCACCATAAAAGTCTATGAGAAAACATGGGCAGAACACTCTTTGACATAAACCATAGCCACAGTATTTTGGATCTGTCTCCTAAGACAAAAGACATAAAAGCAAAGGTAAACAAATGAGATTTAACCTGAAAGCTTTTGCACAGCAAAGGAAACCATAAACAAAATGGCAAGACAACCTATGGGACGGAAGAAAATATTTGTAAATGATAAGACCAACAAAGGGTTAAAATATCAAAATTTTATACAAAACTCATATAACTCAATAACAGAAAAAAAATAAATAACGCCACCAACAAAGAACCCAAGAAGCGGTCAGAAGACCTGAAGAGATATTTCCTCAAAGAGAGAATACCGATGGGTCAACAGGCACACACAGAGCTGCTCACTCAGCATCACTAATGATCAGGGCCATGCAGATGAAAACCACCAGGACCAGCATGTTAGTGGGACATTATATTGATAATGAATTTAATTAAATTAATTTATTAATTAATAATTAATCTGGACCTTGATATTAATAAGGTCACATTAAATAAGCAATAACAAAAATGGTTTATATGCTTTTCATTTCTAAAGAAGTAAAGAAAAAACACTGCAACTAAATGGCAACTTAAAAACGTAAAGCATTACCTGAAGTATTATCTCAGACCTGTCAGAAAGTCTCTTGTCAAAAAGTCTACAAATAACAAACGTTGGCAATATGTGGAGAAAAGGAATCCCTGTACACTGTTGGTGGAAATGCAAATTGCTGCAGCCACTATGAAAACAGTATAGAATTTCCTCAAAAAAATGAAACGAGAACTATCATGCAATCCAGCAATTCCACTCCTGGGTGTATACTCAGAAAAAATGAAAACACTAATTCAAAAGACACACACACTCCGATGTTCACAGCAAGACACACAAGCCACACAAGAGCCAGGACAAAGAAGCAACCCTACTGTCCACCAGCACACAAACAGAGAAGACACAGCGTATACAATGAAGCATTAGCCCCCCAAATGAGTGGAATTCTGCCATTCGCAGCAATGTGGATGTAGCTAGAGATTATTATGCTTAATACAATAAGTCAGAGAAAGACGTTATATGATAGCACTTATATGTCGAATCTAAAAAAAATACAAATGAATGTCATAGTAAAACAGACTCACAAACACAGAAAACAAACCAGTGGTTATCAGCGGGGAGAGGGAAGTGAGGAGGAGCAAGTTAGGGGTATGGGATTCAGATACAAACTCCCACGTGTAAAATAGATAAGCAACAAGGGTATGTTGCACAATACAAGGAACTATAGCCATTATCTAACATAACTTTTAATGAGTATAATCTGTAAAAACACTGAATCACTCAGTATACATGTGAAACTAACATAACACTATAATCAAATATACCTCAAAAAGGGGAATGCTAAAGGAAATAAACAGAGTTCAATAACAGAAACTAGAGGTGAGCCTTGAGAAGAATGCTCAGAAAGAATGACTTGGAAAAGGGCCTCAAATCTGGAGAATGAAAAGAAATATGGCAAGCGCATTTACAGGAAGGTACTGGCCTTTACCAAAGTTACATTTGTTTCCAGGCAGGCTAACTTTGTATCTTCCCTTTTCAGTACCATCTCCCTCCTCATTATTTCTGTTACACTATCCAGACCAAAATCGGTTCTCAGGGAAAACGATGTGAAACTTTTTCTGGAAGCATTGGGATTCAAAATTCCTGTTCATCACACTGGAAAGAAATCATGTTCTAAAACGAATGTTTCTGGCATTTTGTGCTTAACACACTGTGGAGACCTGCAGGCGAGGTGATGGGGGGGCCGGCGAGGACTTTGTTGGCCACCCAGAAATGAGATCAAAGGGGCATTAACTAAAAGTCATTCCTGTCGGCCATTTCTTGAAGGTAGATTTTTTTTCTTTTTCCCTCTTGGAATTAGCAGGATACTAAAATCCTATGCCCAGAAACAAATGGAGCATGGAGTCAGATGTGTTTATGAGCCAAGTTTTACTGGAGAGGAACAGTGGACATGGAAGCAGCGATAGTTCTTCTTGTAACAGGGAGGACAAATCTGACTCCCTACTGAAGCTCTTTAACTTCGGATTCTACAACCTTTGCTACAAGTTAATTACTAAAGGGATGCAGCTTGTAGCTTAAAGACAGGGCCCATCTCTGGGAGCCCTGTCTCCCATGGCTGAGCACTAGGCTAAAATACCTGTTTAAGTACAGCATCTGTGAAATTTCAGAGATGAGATCCAGACATTCATTTCTGTGTTCATTTCCCTCTTGAAGTATAGGTGCTGAATTCTCTTAAATGATCACAGAAACTTTTTTTTGGCTGGGGGGGGGGAGTGGGGGGGGGTCCATCAATTTGTTCAATATCAGAATTGGCTACTAAACATGATTTTTAGTTTAGACCAAAACATGCATTTGAGAGGCCAAAAGATATTGTCTCTTAGGTCAAAAGACTATGTTTCTCTCTCCCTTTTTCTTGTGGTGCTCCCTATAAGAGTCTAAATACTACACTTCTCCTTTCTTGTAGAATCAGCTGGTTCTGTGTTAGATTCTACCAAGTGGGAGCTAGGGGAAAGACTGTGAGACAGAAGGAGAAAGAAGGAGCTGGTTCCTTCTTCTTTAGTTTGCTGTTCTTCCCACGCAAGTGTCTCTGAACCTGTGTGCCTGTGACTGGTACCGGTAGCACTCAGTTAGCACCTCTGGATCTTCCCATACCCTGAGACCTGTCAGCACACACTGGTAGGCATCTGTACTCAGAGGATCAGTCCTGATCCCGAGAATCCTTCTTCCCATCTCAAGAGGTCTCAACAAAGCTGGGCACATTTCCTCCTTTCCTCTCAATGTATGCGCTGCTAGTATATACAGTTCATTTTATGCAGGATGTAGTGCATTTCATCATATATATCACAAGGATGCATTTATACGAGCATGCACACGATAGCCTTGACAAGATGTAATGCGTGTTATTTACTATAATTATGCATCATATTGTCTCCATGAATATTCTTTACTAATGGTTATTCATTCATTTACATAAGGCATTAAATCCTTAGTGACAACTTGTATGTTCTATTAATTAAATCTCGGTCAACATTCAACTCATTTATGCAGAGGTCTGAGTTCTAGTTCTATAAGAGTCCTCCTCCAAATCTCTATCTTTTAATAACCCAATGTCTTCCCTGTATTTCTCAAGAATTACTATACTTGTGTTTCCTCAGTAGCTTCCTTTTGCTTTTTTTATTTTTTAGTCTGCCCATAGGAAAAGGAGTATGTCAAGGCTGTATATTGTCACCTTGCTATTTAACTTCTATGCAGACTGCATTGTGAGAAATGCTGGGCTGGATGAAGCACAAGCTGGAATCAAGATTGCTGGGAGAAATATCAATAACCTCAGATTTCAAAATTCCTGTTCATCACACTGGAAAGAAATCATGTTCTAAAACGAATGTTTCTGGCATTTTGTGCTTAACACACTGTGGAGACCTGCAGGCGAGGTGAATGGGGGGGCCGGCGAGGACTTTGTTGGCCACCCAGAAATGAGATCAAAGGGGCATTAACTAAAAGTCATTCCTGTCGGCCATTTCTTGAAGGTAGATTTTTTTTCTTTTTCCCTCTTGGAATTAGCAGGATACTAAAATCCTATGCCCAGAAACAAATGGAGCATGGAGTCAGATGTGTTTATGAGCCAAGTTTTACTGGAGAGGAACAGTGGACATGGAAGCAGCGATAGTTCTTCTTGTAACAGGGAGGACAAATCTGACTCCCTACTGAAGCTCTTTAACTTCGGATTCTACAACCTTTGCTACAAGTTAATTACTAAAGGGATGCAGCTTGTAGCTTAAAGACAGGGCCCATCTCTGGGAGCCCTGTCTCCCATGGCTGAGCACTAGGCTAAAATACCTGTTTAAGTACAGCATCTGTGAAATTTCAGAGATGAGATCCAGACATTCATTTCTGTGTTCATTTCCCTCTTGAAGTATAGGTGCTGAATTCTCTTAAATGATCACAGAAACTTTTTTTTGGCTGGGGGGGGGGAGTGGGGGGGGGTCCATCAATTTGTTCAATATCAGAATTGGCTACTAAACATGATTTTTAGTTTAGACCAAAACATGCATTTGAGAGGCCAAAAGATATTGTCTCTTAGGTCAAAAGACTATGTTTCTCTCTCCCTTTTTCTTGTGGTGCTCCCTATAAGAGTCTAAATACTACACTTCTCCTTTCTTGTAGAATCAGCTGGTTCTGTGTTAGATTCTACCAAGTGGGAGCTAGGGGAAAGACTGTGAGACAGAAGGAGAAAGAAGGAGCTGGTTCCTTCTTCTTTAGTTTGCTGTCCTTCCCACGCAAGTGTCTCTGAACCTGTGTGCCTGTGACTGGTACCGGTAGCACTCAGTTAGCACCTCTGGATCTTCCCATACCCTGAGACCTGTCAGCACACACTGGTAGGCATCTGTACTCAGAGGATCAGTCCTGATCCCGAGAATCCTTCTTCCCATCTCAAGAGGTCTCAACAAAGCTGGGCAACATTTCCTCCTTTCCTCTCAATGTATGCGCTGCTAGTATATACAGTTCATTTTATGCAGGATGTAGTGCATTTCATCATATATATCACAAGGATGCATTTATACGAGCATGCACACGATAGCCTTGACAAGATGTAATGCGTGTTATTTACTATAATTATGCATCATATTGTCTCCATGAATATTCTTTACTAATGGTTATTCATTCATTTACATAAGGCATTAAATCCTTAGTGACAACTTGTATGTTCTATTAATTAAATCTCGGTCAACATTCAACTCATTTATGCAGAGGTCTGAGTTCTAGTTCTATAAGAGTCCTCCTCCAAATCTCTATCTTTTAATAACCCAATGTCTTCCCTGTATTTCTCAAGAATTACTATACTTGTGTTTCCTCAGTAGCTTCCTTTTGCTTTTTTTATTTTTTAGTCTGCCCATAGGAAAAGGAGTATGTCAAGGCTGTATATTGTCACCTTGCTATTTAACTTCTATGCAGACTGCATTGTGAGAAATGCTGGGCTGGATGAAGCACAAGCTGGAATCAAGATTGCTGGGAGAAATATCAATAACCTCAGATATGCAGATGACACCACCCTTATGGCAGAAAGTGAAGAAGAACTAAGAAGCCTCTTGATGAAAGTGAAAGAGGAAAGTAAAAAAGTTGGCTTGAAGCTCAACATTCAGAAAATAAAGATCATGGCATCCGGTCCCATCACTTCATGGGAAATAGATGGGGAAACAGTGGAAACAGTGGCAGACTTTATTTTGGGGGCTCCAAAATCACTGAAGATGGTGACTGCAGCCATGAGATAAAAAAGATGCTTACTCCTTGGGAGAAAAGTTATGACCAACCTAGACAGCATATTAAAAAGCAGAAACATTACTTTGCCAACTAAGGTCCGTCTAGTCAAGGCTATGGCTTTTCCAGTGGTCATGTATGGATGTGAGAGTTGGACTGTGAAGAAAGCTGAGCACCGAAGAACTGATGCTTTTCAACTGCGGTGTTGGATAAGACTCTTGAGAGTCCCTTGGACTGCACAGAGATCCATCCAGTCCACCCTAAGGAAAATCAATCCTGAATATTTATTGGAAAGACTGATGTTGAAGCTGAAACTCCAATACTCTGGCCACCTGATGTGAAGAGCTAACTCATTTGAAAAGACCCTGATGCTGGGAAAGATTGAGGGCAGGAGGAGAAGGGGATGGCAGAGGATGAAATGGTTGGATGGTATCACAGACTCAACGGACATGGGTTTGAGTAAGCTCCAGCAGTTGGTGATGGACAGGGAGGCCTAGTGTGCTGCAGTCCACGGAGCTGCAGGGTCAGACACAACTGAGCGAATGAACTGAACTGAGCTGAATGTCTATTTAGTCATTTCTCTCTCTTGAAATCTCTTAGATTAAATAACTAGATTTTTTCTTTTTCCTCACTAGACTCTGACTGATACAACATACACTGACTCGACGGCACCATCTAAATACTTCCTATCACATCACATGTCATATCATAGACGTAGTTTATAATATTTGTAATAGTTAAAACATTCAGGAATTAGAAGTTTTAAAAGTTCTTGAAACAAGTATGGTTTTAGAAGTTACTGGTTTCAAATCAAAAAATTTTTTGGAAGGCAGCTGAAAACAATTCTCCATTTTACTGAGTCATGTACATTTTCTTTCAATTCACCAGAAGTGTTTGTGAGAGAACAGAATCAGTTATGCTTTCTTAGCAACTAGAATGTGGAAAGTAAAAGTGAAAGTTGCTAAGTCATGTCCAACTCTGTGACCCCATGGACTGTACAGTCCCTGGAATTCTCCAGGCCAGAATACTGGAGTTGGTAGCTGTTCCCTTCTCCAGGGGATCTTCCCAATACAGGGATTGAACCCAGGTCTCCCGCACTACAGGTGGATTCTTTACAATCTGAACCCCCAAGGAAGCCTAAGAATATGGATTGGGTAGCCTATCCCATCTCCAGCAGATGTTCCCGATCCAGGAATCAAACTGGGGTCCACTGCACTGCAGGCTCATCAGCTGAGCTACCAGGAAGGCCAACGAGAATGTAGGGATAATTAATTTAAAACTTAGGAATTATTTCAAAGTCAATAATTACTGTCAATATGGTGAGCATATACAAGTTTTATGATAGTTAATACAGATCAACAAAACTAACTTTAAAATAATTTTAAATTCTAGGTGAAAATTAACTTTTCTTAAATGGCTAATCCAATCTAGAACAGGTTGAAAGCTTCCATGATTTTGTACAACCTAGCACATCACTCCTTGCCAAACATTGTTTTAACTTAAAAAAAAAATTAAAAAAATACTTTATCGCAAATTTCCCACCAGCCACTCATTTTAATACACCATTCCCCATATGATGTTTGCAGTGCTGATTTGCAATTTGTGATCTCTTTCTCAATTAAAACCACTTTACACAAGTGTTTCCTGTACAACCCCACATAATGCTCACTGCCTTCTCTTATCAAGATACCTGATCGCTCATCTCAGTGGGCTTCCCTGGTGGCTCAGATGGTGAAGAATCTGTCTATAATGCAGGAGACCTGGGTTCTATCCTTGGGTCAGGAAGATCCCCTGGAGAAGGGGATGGCTATTCACTCCAGAGTGCTTCCCAGTGATAAGAAACCTGCCTGCCAATGCAGGAGATGCAGAAGGTGCGAGCTGGATCCCTGGGTCGGGAAGATCCCCTGGAGAAGGGAATGGCAACCCACGCCAGTATTCTTGCCTAGAGAATCCCATGGACAGAGGAGCCTAGAGGGCTATCTATATTCTGTGGGGTTGCAAAGAGTCGGACATGACTGAGCATGTGTGTGTGTGCATGTGCGCACACACAGACACGCGTACACACACACACTGACACTCCGATATTTCTGCCAGGAAAAGTCCATGGACAGAGGAGCCTGGCAGGCTATGATCCATGGTGTCACAAAGAGTCAGACGTGACTGGGGGACCACAAACAAGCAAAATCTTATCTCTTGTCCTGATGGATGTTATCCATAGGATGGATTTAATCCTCAGTCCTTATCTGATTTGAGATTCCAGGAGTAACACACATGCTGGATCACTGCCTTCTTGAAGCAATCTCTTTACTTTCTGACCCCACATCTTCTTAGCTACCCTTGACTCTTCTCCTTGTCCTACATAGGAGGGGTCCCCCCCTCCAGGCCATGGACCAGTACCTCCTGTCAGGTTAGCAGTGGCATTTAATTAGAAATAAAGTGCCCAGTCAATGTAACGCGCCTGAATCATGCTGAAATCATCCACACCACTCCTGCTCCAGGGAAAAATCATCCTCCATGAAACCAGTCCCTGGTGCCAAGAAGGTTGGGGACCGCTGCTGTACAGAGTATATAATCTCTTAGGAAATTAACTTTAAGTTATATCCAATTCTCCACACTTTACAACTTCTGAGCTCACCTGGATGTTAACAGTTCTCAGTGTTTTTATAGCTAGTCCATTTATTTACTTAGTATCTCTTCAACTATATTATAAATTATTGGAGATTCTGACTCTGTCTTCTTTGTTTCCATATAAACAAGATGAGTAACAATAACATAATAAAATAGCACAGCCCAATATGTGAGCTAGAGACTCTTCTAACCACTTCATATCTGCTCATGGCCAACATGAGAGGTAGACAGTATTTTCACCATCAGTTTTGCAGATTAGGAACCTGTGACACAGACAGTTTAAGTAGTTGTTGGGTACAGAACATAAGGTCGATCTGAATTCTGGCCTTTAGGTTCTAGGGTCCAAGTTCTTGACTACAACACACTGATCCTTATCTAATCCTCAATACATATCAATTATGTAGGTAAGTGGAAGGCAGAAGACAGAACAAAATAATAAGTAGGTGACTTTCTGATTATAAAATGTTTGAATGTAAATAGATGAATATCTAGTTTCCTGAAGGAGAAGTCATCTCCTGTGTACACAAGTCAACACGGTTACTACACACTGCTTCTGCTGGGTGTGGTCTCCACCACAACATGTCTTGATCGCTAAATTCAAGACAGATATTTGGGGCATAATACATGATGCTTCCTACCATTTCCCATGGATGAAGTTCAGCATAACACAGCTTTTCCATGGCTGCATCAGGGCAAAGAAATTTGGATCCAAAAGTACATCCAAAATTCAAAATTAACAAGAGAGGCTTCCCAAAGATAGTTCCATTTCCAAATCAGTAAGCGGATGCCAAAGGAAGACTCAGCTGTTCTTCCCAGCCCTGCACCCCAGTGGCGGCCATTCAGCAGCAGTGAAAACACAGGCAATGTGCGAAAAAAGAAAACAGAGCCCTGAAAAGAACCACTGTTTCGTTTTTTCGCTTTGCAAACCAAACAGACTACCAAATACAAGCCAAATAAAATCGATGTTTTAAACGTGCGTTTTGTTGTTGTTGTTGTTGTTACCCTTTAGAAACTGCTTTCTGTACAATTAGTGGCAGAGAAACAAAACAATTATGTTCATGCAGTTGAAACGGAAGAGTAGAAATACTAAACTTAGGGCTCCAAATAGACTTTTGCCTGAAATAGCCTGACAAGGTGTAACTATCTGAGTTATCTCTATTAACAGAAATTATTTCAAGGTGTCCATTGGTAAGTACATGTTATACTTAATTATATTTGGTTGTTATTATTCAATAGTCTGCATGCTATAGATATACACTGACTTTATTATCAATTTACTGCCCATTTTTCATTGTTTTCTTACTGCCCAACCTTATGAAACAGTAATTCTATGCCTACTCACCATTTTCCTTACACCAGATTCCTCTTACTTACCCTTTGATTTACTGGATATCTGAACATTTTACCTAGCTTTCGGAACTCCTGCCGCTACTTTCTTTATTCCTTTTTCCCCTTTCTTCCTTCCTTCCTTTCCAGCATGGGGGACTAGAAAGTACATGGTCTTAGGGAGAGAACCAAATTCATCTCAAGGGCTAACTCTGCTACTTTAGAGCTTAGAGAATGGGTATGATCTTCACAAGCTTTGCCACCCCCCTTATAAAAGGCCAGTGACTACTTCAGGGTTTTAGGATTTGCTGTGACAACCATGTGGGGGGAAATATATCAAGCCCCCAGTGCCTGTCTCAGAGCACCCCCAGCGTCTTCTCATTCTGTTCCTTCTCGCTGCTGCTTTTCGGGAAGCAGCATGTCTTGGCTGTCCTATCATGTTTACCTTCGAGTTCCTTTCAGGGTTTATCTCCTGTCTCCTTCAGTAGTCACTCCACACGGGCTCAGTGAGTTTTCCTTATTCATCCATTTTGACCTATTAAAATGTCATCATTTTGAGTATACTTATTGTGAATTCTGGGCTTTTGTGATGTCTCAGTTGGTAAATAATCTGCCTGCAATGCAGGAAACCCTGGTTTGATTCCTGGGTTGGCAAGATTCCTGGAGAAGGGAGAGGCTACCTATTCCAGTCTTCTTGGGCTGCCCTTGTGGCTCAGCTGGTAAAGAATCCACCTGCAATGTGGGAGACCCGGGCTTGATCCCTGGGCTGGGACGATCTCCTGGAGAAGGGAAAGGCTACCCACTCCAGTAATCTGGCCTGGAGAATTCCATGGACTGTATAGGGGTCGCAAAGAGTCAGACATGACTGAGTGATTTTCACACATTGTAAATTCTCATCACAGGTGCCAAGAAGCTAGCTGAACAAGGAGTGGTCAGTACTAATAATATAATAAGGAATATTAAACACACATATAACACAAGCTATAAGGGAAATAAGTAAAACTATATGACAAAGAGTAATGGGTATTAAATTTATATTCAGATATAAAAGATAATATATGAGTCAGGTCTAGCTGGGACAGGAAAAACTTAAAGTACAAAGGTCCTACAAATGAAAAGAACTTGATTAGTCAAGCAATGTAAATACAGGGCAAGAAGGGAGAGCTGAGTTTGGAGACGTAGCTAGACGCCAGATGGTAGAAGGTGTATAAGCTATGGTAAGAAAGTCAGGGCTGAGGCTCTGTAGGATTTCTTCACAGGGAGTACCATGATCTGCTTTGTAAATGATCTCCCTGGCTAACCAGATGATTCGCCGTTGTTCCATTTCTAAGTCCAGTCCACCTTGGCAACTCCACGGACCACACAGCACACCACGCTTCCCCGTCCTTCACCGTCTCCCTGAGTTTGCTCAACCTCACGTCCATTGCGTCGGTGATGCCATCCAGCCATCTCAGATATAATAGATAAAAGGTTATAGAGTGGGTTTATAGACAGGGCACTGTTTATACCCTCAGTGCTTTAGCACAAACGAGGTACCCAAAGTGTATTAACAAATGAGTCAGAAAATAATGTGTGTTGAGTGTGTGTGATTGTGTATATGTGTGTCTATGGGCATGTCTAGAAGTATGTTTACAATCTGCAGATAAGAATGAAGTCACACAGATGAGTAGCTTTTTATGGAAAACTGTGACTCTTCCCTTCTTTATAATTTCTCTCTCTCTCTCTTTTTTTTTATGATTCTCACAAAGTGGTATGTGAATTTTTTGTGAAGGTCAAAACCAGGTAATAAAAGGATACTTGGGGATATAAAGGTGGCAAGGGGAAGGCTGGGCTCTCGGCTTGCTCTGGGGGAGGCCCAGTGGCTCAGCTGGCACCATGCCCACCATGAGACAAGCCCACTTACGAGCCCATAACCTCCGTGAAGAGCACGCACAGGAGGGCAAACTTCTGCACCTGCCTCCTCAGGGAGGAGGATGTAATTCCTGTCAGCAGAAGCTCAATGATCATGGAAGAAAATGCTCATTCTTTTCCTTGCTAAATCCTCTTTTGACTTTCTCTTTTGCATACCTCATTTTTTTGTTTTTCAGCTTATGTTAGGCTTGCCAAAAAGTTTCCATAACATCTTACAGAAAAACCCACATGACCTTTCCAGCCAACCCAGCACATCTAAGGAATACATTGTGAATACTATTATAGTTCTGACTCATCACTTCATTGTAAAATTCTCTTTCCCTTATCTTGGTTATCGTTAAATTTTTCTAGCACATGAATCTAATATTGACATTCAATCATTTGACCCTCTAGATAATTATCTGCTGCCTAATACCTAATGACAAACTCACATAGAGACACTGATTTTGTGTTTGTGCCTGTTACTGATAAAAACAGCAGGAGCACATTATAGTGAACAAAGCACAAGTGTGTATACATATTTAGAGGAGGAGAGTTTAGAGTCTGTGTAAAAGAGAAACAGTAACAAAACATGGTTCAGAATAATGCAGAAGAGTATTTACAAAAACAGTGTCATTTTATGAGTTCTGACCACAGCAGAGAGGAACCAAAAGTATCTCTTCATGGTGTCGAAGTGCAAAAATATCACAAATAAAGCAAATGTAAAAAGGGATGTGTCTAGGATTTTTCAAACTATGTATAAACTGAGAAAGGGTGGTAGGGGGAAGAAGGAAGAAGCTTATAGCAGTATAGTACAAAATGATAAAGAAAAGGGAAACTGAATAGTCCTAAAAGAACCTGTGTGGGTCAAACAAACTGGAAAATTCTTCAAGAGATGGGAATACCAGGCCACCTGACGTGGCTCCTGAGAAATCTGTATGCAGGTCAAGAAGCAACAGTTAGAACTGGACATGGAACAAAAGACTGGTTCCAAAGAGGAAAAGGAGTACGTCAAAGCTGTATATTGTCACGCTGCTTATTTAACTTATATACAGAGTACATTATGAGAAATGCTGGGCAGCATGAAGCACAAGCTGGCATCAAGATTTCTGGGAGAAATAGCAATAATCTCAGATATGCAGGTGACAACACCCATATGACAGAAAGTGGAGAAGAATTAAAGAGATTCCTGATGAAAGTGAAAGAGGAGAGTGAAAAAATGGCTTGATACTCAACAATCAGAAAACTAAGATCATGGCATCTGGTCCCTTCACTTCATGGCAAATAGACGGGTCAAAAATGGAAACAGTGAGAGACTTTACTTTCTTGGGCTCCAAAATCACTACAGATGGTTACTGCAGCCATGAAATTAAAAGATATTTGTTTGTTGGAAGAAAAGTTATGACCAACATAGACAACATATTAAAAATCAGAGACATTACTTTGCCGACAAATGTCCATCTAGTCAAAGCTATGGTTTTTCCAGTGGTCATGTATGCATGTGACAGCTGGACTACAAAGAAAGCTGAGCGCTGAAGAAATGACGCTCTTGACCTGGGGTGTTGGAGAAGACTCTTGAGAGTCCCTTGGACTGCAAGGAGTTCCAACCAGTCCATCCTGAAAGAATCAGTCCTGAATATTCATTGGAAGGACTGATGCTGAAGCCAAAACTCCAATACTTCGGCCACCTGACGTGAAGAACTGACTCATTGGAAAAGACCCTGATGCTGGGAAAGATTGAGGGCAGTGGGAGAAGGGGATGACAGAGGATGAGATGGTTGGATGGCATCATTGCCTCCATGGACATGAGTTTGAGCAGGCTCCAGGAGTTGGTGATGGACAGGGAAGCCTGGCGTGTTGCAGTGCATGGGGTCACAAACAGTCAGACGTGACTGAACAACTGAACTGAACTGAAAAGAACCTCAGGAAACAGCTTGTGTGTGCTTAGTCATGTCCAATTGTGACCTTATGGACTTTGTAACCCACCAGCTTCTCTTTCCATGGAATTTTCACAGCAAGAATATTGGAGTGCATAGCCATTTTCTCCTCCAGGGACCTTCTCCAGCTAGGGACTGAACCCATGTCTCCTGCACTGGGAGGCAGATTCTTTACCATTTAGCCACCTGGGCAAAGATTAGCTTAACTTATTTAGCAGAGAATACAACAGAGGTCCACGTGCAGATGGGGGAGGTGAGCCTGGACTCCCTTCCAGGCACTGGGCTTTGGGAGTGTCACAGAAGAGATCACTCAGCTTGGGCACTATTGACATTTGGTGCCATATGCATACTTATTCGGCAAGGAGGAAGGTTGTCCAGTATTTTGTGGGATATTTAGCAGCATCTTTATCTTCTATCCTCTGGTTGCACGAGCGCATGCACACACACGCACACACACACACACACACATACCCATTCCCCAATTTATCACAGCAGAAATTTCTCCACGTATCGTCAAACACCGCCTTGGGTCAAAATCATACCCGGTTCAAGATCAGTACTTTAGAGGTTCTGTTTCTTCTTTCTGTTTCTCTTTACCTCTCCATTTAATATCCATAGTCTCATTAACAGGGAAAAGGGGAACCAGAAAAGCCAGGAACCCTTATTATTATTACTTTTTTTTTGGCCCAAATGCGTCAGAAAAGGCAATGGAAGAAAGCAAGAACTTTAGAAAAGTTCAGGGTGAGGTATAATTCTGACTTGTTTAATGTCATAACATCTTAGTGATTAAACCTTTTCCCTTCTAAATCATTCAAACATGGCAAATGGAAGTATTATGGCACCCAATTAGAAACAGAATTATTGAATTTTAAGGTTTTTACTTCATTAAAAATTAATGCCTACACTCTCCCACACACCTATCACCTGTGTCCAGGACTGGAGATTCGCTCGTTCAAAGTAACAAAGCTCACAACCTGTATTTTGTTTCCAGTAGTGATGCCCATCAGCTGTTCTATGTAACAACATGTACTGTGCATGACAGAGCTGCTCCAGGAAGTCAAAAATACATATAGGTATCGAGCACCCTCTTTCTCTTTCAGTGTCCGAAGGGAAATATTTCTTATGGAGCCTATCAAGGGTTTTATTTCCCTCATCAAGCTTTTTATGAACAAATCATTTGTTAGGCATGCCTGTGGAGCTGAGTATCCTGCATGAAACAGAATACACAGCTCTTTGGTTAGAGAAGGTTAGGTAAATACGTGCCAATTTATCTACATGCATGATCCAGGTCTCACATTTTCCTCAAAAGCACTGCATCATAAAGGACACAGGAAAAGAGAAGTTGATAGCTCTGTTCTTCCCACCACAGTGAACAAAGTGTGCTGAAGAACAGCAAGTATACACCATATGGTCCTCTGTGAACCTGGGAAACACAAGTGCTTGTTCTGGAACTGGGAGGAAAGGGATGCAGGATGGTGGAGGTTCCATTTATTCCTCCATGTCCATGTGTGGTGTCTCCTGTGAATTTTCTCTGAAGTTTAGGTTTGATCATCAAGCTATCCTATAGAGAAAGGGTTAGCAGCTAGAATCAATAGAAGACATCAATAGAAGACAACATGTTCAGTTTAATCATCCAAGAAACCAGTTCCCTTGGCAAAGCAACTCAGACTGGCCTCCTACAACAAATGCAGGCTTTGCTTTCAGTGAGTACAGAACTGACCGGAGATCAGAGGTCTTAAGGAAAAGGTTGAAAAAACATTGATTTCCTTATTTTCCTGAGGCATTATCATGTCAAAAGCATTCCCAAGACTGAAGAAGAGAATAAAGCTAAATTAATTTTAATCATGCATATTTCTACTCTTTTGTATTCTGTGTGAAAAAAAAATACAAAGGGAATATGACTAATTTCAAGGTTTTGCTTCATGTCTTGCTCCTGAGGATACATTTTTCAACAAACGCAGATATGCTGTTACTTTATTCATATAAGAGTTTACCTAGTACAGCTCTAGGCTTCAATATCCTAAAAAAACAACTCTTGCTGCTATAAAAGTATCACATCAAAATTCAGGCCTTGATCAATTTCACACATATTAGCCTCCTACAGTCAAGCAATTATTTCCTTGAGATACTTGCAACTCTCATTTCACAATGAATTGGGTTCATATAAATTGATGAAGACAACAGAATTATAAAGTCACATTTGTAACATCTTGGTATCAGTTCATTAAAAAAATCAATCAACTGGATATTTGGAAACATGCCACATATGAGTCATTGTGCTAGGCTCAGAGGTAGAGAGGCAAAATAAGAACAGGATTACTGTCCTCCAAAAGCTTTAGGAGATTAAACCTTTTCAACCAAGGCAGCCAAAACATCTGAACTACATAATATACAATGTCAGACAAATGAAAACAATAAAAGAGATTTGAAATTTTAGAAGGATTTGAGGTCACCAAGGGATGAATGTTCAGCCTTTTTGTGGAAAACTCATGGGACTTAATCTTAAAAATTGAGGGCTTCATGGAAGAATTTCCAACTGGAATATGACCCAGTGGAAGCAGTCGCTTCAGAATTCTCATCGAGGGGATATACAGAGTGGACTTGTTTAGAGGTAGGAGGCAGAGAGAACAAGGACACCACCACTGTCCAAGTGGAACTCCAACAAAGAAATCAAAGATGTAAATATTCATCAGCTCTTCTCTGCGAGTGTTGTGAATTCTAGGAGTCCAGAGATGAGTGAGACATCATGATGAGTGAATATTCTACAATTTAAGTTGCAGCAAGAAAAGTTATTGTTCAGGATATGAGATGCTCTGCATACTAGAGGATGGGAGATGACTCTCTGGGGTTTGAGAGAGGAAATGATACTAACTTATTGCTGAACATTACTAAAACTGAGTCTTCAAGGATTAAATAGGAGTTGGCTGGGACAGCATATAGAGAAAGGGATTCTTAGCAGATAGTGGAGAGAAGGCCAGAGTTTATGGTATAAAGCAGGAGAGATGAAGCCAAGTGACTCCAGCTGGGCTCAGTTAGTGCATACTCATAAAATAAGTTTTCTTAGAAATAAGGACTTAAAGATAACGGAGAAGAAACTCAAAGTATTTTCCTTGCATTTTAGAAAAATAAACTTGGATAATGCGAGAGAGAAATGAAAAACAGTAAAGGAGAGTATTTAACAGGCTCGTGGGAGAATCCCAATGAGACCTGAGCAGGGTATCTTTGGTGTGAGGTGCGGCATTCAACAAATATATCAGATGGGCCATATTCCACAGGGCGCGGTCCTGGGTGAACGAAAGCCGGTCTGCTGGATTAATGTGAGAGGCTGCATGGAAGAATGGCCAGTAGTACTGACTTCACACTCTTGTTCTGGACTCTGTTTCAGACTTTTCTAACTAGCTGTGATAGTGGTGAGTTTTCTGTCTCTATGCCTGTTTCTTTACCCATACAATGCAGATGACAATAGCCATTATACTGAGGAGCTGTCAAATTAAATCACTTAATAATTTGTGCACATTATCTTTGTTTAAACAGTGACTGAGACAGAGAAAGACTTCAGTCAGTGCTAGCCACTGGGCAATCTGATTCCAGAGTTATATGCTTATAACTGCAATATCATAAAAACAGGACAATCATTTTAAAAAGCAGCACTCATTCCTGCAAGTAAGATGGCTTCATGATCTTTTCAAGTGATGGATTTTTGAATTAGGATAAGGAAAGTAGTATTGGTCCCCCTGGCGGCTCAGCTGGTAAAGAAGCTGCCTGCAAGATGGGAGACCCAGGTTCAGTCCCTGGGTCAAGAAGATGCCCTGGAAAAGGGACTGGCAACCCACTCCAGTATTCTTGCCTAGAGAGTTCAATGGACAGAGGAGCTGGAGGGGTCCATGGGGTCGCAAAGAGACAGACACAACCGAGAAACACACTAAGGAAACGAACGTGTAAGGCACTGCCACAGAACTGGTAGCACTTGCTATACCATTGAGTGTGCCAGGCAAAGACGGAAAACACAGTTTGGGTTTTCTCAAGGTTTTGAACTTGGATCCCAGAAGAATGAGTTTCCCATTGCTATAAATGAGAAAGAAGGTTTCACAGTTGTATGGAATTCACAGGGTCACTGAGGCCATACGCATATGGATTCACTGTAAAGGATTTTGCGCGGTGACAAGCCTGCTGTAAGCTCTCAGGAGTTAGTAGTGATCATCATAAGATTTCAGTGCATCTCACCACGAGATGAGAGACGCATCTGAATGACCCTGGAGTCCTATTTCTTGCAAACTCTTAGCGCCAGAGCAGAGAGCTGGACCAGCAGATCCGAGTCGACACAGAGGAGCAGCAGACTGACGGCGGCCACTCAGCTTCAGGGGCCTCCCTTTCCTAACAAGGCAGTTTTGCTTTGTCTTCACTCCTTCTGCCATCATGACATGAAGCTTAGAAGTGCAGGCTCCTTTCTACCGGAAACTTGGCTACAGTGTCAGCCAACCGTCTATGCCCAGTCAAAGCTAAGGGCTCGGGGCATTCATGCACTTCACTACTTCTCTGCTCAGAGTCCCCTCCATGTCTCCCAATAAACTGTGTCCCATCTACATGCCTAGAACAACAGGCATTTGGTGACAGCAGGAGGCAGAGATTTGGCATAGGTCTGCACGGATATTGAAAGGGGCATTTCAGGTTGGGAGATGGTCGAGACTCAGGCCCACAGCGGTAGGAACTATCTCTAGGCAATAGTGGGCTGTAGTCTAGACTCAAATAGAAATGGGAGGGTTAACATAAAATAGCACAGAGAGGGTGTGGAGAAAAGGGAAGCCTCCTGTGCCACTGGTGGGAATGTAAATTGGTGCAGCCACTCTGGAAAACGGTGTGGAGGTCCCTCAAAAAATTAAAAATACAGTTGCCATATGATCTCCAGGGCATCTCATTCCTGGGCATACATTCAGACAAAACTATAATTCAGACAGATACACACATCACTATGTTCATACCAGCACCATTTACAATAGCCAAGACATGGAAACAGTGTAAATGTCCACTGACAGATGAATGGACAATGAAGATATGATATACTGTATCTATCTACAGCAGAATATTACTCAGCCATAAACAATGATGAAATATAATGCCATGTGTTGCCACATGGATGGACCTAGAGATTATCACACTAAGGGATGCAAGTCCAAAAAAGAAAGACAAATAACAGATTGTATCACTCATAGGTGGAATCTAAACTATAACACAGATGAACTTATTAAAAAACAGAAACAGACTCACAGACACAGAGAACAGTCCTGCAGTAACCTGGGGGATGGGGTAGAGCAGAGGGAGGGAGTTGGACTTCAGGGTTACCAGACAGATATGTAATAAACTATTATATACAGAATGATAAACAGCAAGGTCCTACTGTATAGCACAGGAAACCATATTCAAAATCCTGTAATAAACCAGAACAGAAAATAATATGTATTTTTTTTAACTTTTCAAAATTTGTTCTGGAGTACAGTTGCTTTACAATATTGTGCTAGTTAGCAAAGTAGATCAGCCCCACGTACTCACATATTCCCCTTTTGGATTTCATTCCCATTTCGGTCAACACAGGGCACTGAGTAGATTTCCTGGTGCTATATAATAGGTTCTCATTAGTTATTTATTATACATAGAAGTGTGTAGATATCAATCCCTATCTCCCATTACATCCCGCCACCCCTCCCCACTTGGTGTCCATATGTTTGCTCTCTATGCCTATGTCTCTATTTATGCTTTGTAAGTAAGACCATCCATACCATTTTTTTTTCAGATTCTTCATCTATCTGTTAATATACACTATTTTTTTCTCTTGCTGATTTGTTTCACTCTGTATGAGAGTCTGTAGGTCCATCCACGTCTCTGCAAATGACCCAGTTTTGTTTTTTAGGCTCCTCTGAAGTCAGTATCAGAGGTTGCCAGGTGGCTCTATGAAAATCAGCAGGGTCCCTCTCCCAAAGAGACTCATTTCTAAAACTAATTACAATAAAGTGATCAGTAAGCCAATGAGTCTAAATTCTTCACAGGTGAGATGGCTCGGATAGCTTAAATTCATCAAAGAAAAAGAAAGGTAGATGACAGTCAGAAGTGCTATCTCCCAGTCAGATTTGCTGCTTGAATGAATTACCCAGGGTAATTCTCACCATGAGATTAACTGGAGAAATGAGAGTTTGGGTTTAAGTTCCAATCCAGTGCATTTGCTTTGCATTATTTTGGATTTTGAAGGTAAATCTCTTGATTTTTTTCTATACCAACACTATTTTTTATCTTGTCAACTATTTCAAACAAAATTATGCACTCAAGGGTAAAAATATCTACAGCTGATGTGGTGGTTAATTTCATGTGTCCACTTGACTTGGCCATGGGGTGCCCCGATGTTTGGTTAAACATTATTCTCGGATTTCCCTTGTGGTCCAGTGGTGAAGAATCCACTTGCCAATGCTGGGGACATGGGTTTATCCCTGGTCTGGGAAGATTCCTCATGTTGCAGAGCAACTGAGCCTGTGCACCCCACCTACTGAGCCTGTCCTCTTCCTAACTTCTCTTCCACCACGACAGAAGCCTCAATAAGGAGAAGCCTGCACGTTACAATGAAGAGTACCCCCCGGCCTGCTGCAACTAGAGGAAGCACCCGCGCAGCAACAAAGACCCAGCACAGCCAAACGAACAGGAAAGCACTATTCTAGTGTGCCTGCGGAGGTGTTTCTGGGTGAACGTAACGCTTTAATCTGTAGCCTCAGTATAATGACATGGACTGATCTCCCTGACTTGGGTGGGTCCCATCCAATACGCTAAATGCCTGAATGTAACAAAAAGGCAAAGTTATGGGGAAAGTTATGTGCTTCCCTGGATGGCTCAGCTGGTAAAGAATCTGCCCGACCTGGCTTCGACCGCTGGGTTGGGAAGATTGCCTGGAGAAGTGAAAGGCTACCCCCCTCCAGTACTCTAGCCTGCAGAATTCCATGACTTGTATAGTCCATGGAGTCGCAAAGAGTCGGACACAACTGAAGGACTTTCACTCGTGGGGAATTACCTCTTCCTGGCTTCGACCGCTGGGTTGGGAAGATTGCCTGGAGAAGTGAAAGGCTACCCCCCTCCAGTACTCTAGCCTGCAGAATTCCATGACTTGTATAGTCCATGGAGTCGCAAAGAGTCGGACACAACTGAAGGACTTTCACTTCGTGGGGAATTACCTCTTTCTGCCTGATGGTTTTTCAGCTGGGACACTGGACTTTTCTGGCCTTCAGACTCAAGCTCAAACACTGGCGCTCCTTGGCTCTTGAGCCTGCTAGTTTTCACACTGTGTTTTATACCATCAAGTCTCAGCTTCCAGAATTGTATAAGCCCATCCTTCTAATAAATTTCTTTCTCTCCCTATATACAGTCTACTGGTTATTGATGGAGAACTCGGACTAATATGGTTGGGTTTCCTCTCTCTACTACATAAATTTATATTGCTTAAATGACCAATTACTCATCTGTCAGAGAAGTTTCAGTCCTTAAAGTTACATGAAACATAAAGTTGGAGAACCTCTCAGCAAAGCTACCCTGTTCTGTGTCCTCTCCTCTCTTGTCTTGGAAACAAACATATTCAGTGCATTTGTACATTAAATGTGGGGTTCCAGAGCTGTGTTCCTCGCTGGACTTGCACAATTCATTTTATTCTCAGAGTTAGTTTGTAGTAGCGATGACGTTTCTCTTTGATCAGCTTATTTGTACAGTAAACTAAATAGTGAGAGGCAGGGAGACCTGGTGTGCTGCAGTCCATGGGGTTGCAAAGAGTCAGGCGGGACATAGTGACTGAACAACAACAACAACAACAATGGTAAACTAAAGCCTTTAAAACATAACCTGATCCCTGCTGGGGGCTTTTGCCTCCGTTTTATCCACCTAAGTTTGCTAAGTTTTACCCTCTCCTTGCAACTTTAAAACATTATTAAACACACATGCACACAATCATGTTTTATTCATCTTTTCTGAAGAAGGCATAGGATATTTTAAAAGGCCCCCAAACCCTGTGGAAGCTAGAGTGGGTCGGTATCCTGCTGTGTGATTATAAATTAAAATGTCCCCTTTCCTTCCTAAAGAATAAGTCAATACCTAATATCACAAAACTTTCCTCCCAGCCTCTTTTTTCTTTCATGTTGGAATATAATGCTTCTATTGATGTGAAAATGCACCAGCATGCACTGAAATATAATTCAAGGTAGATTTCCACTCAGCTGGCATGATGCTAATACAGCCACTTTGGGAATTGAAATATAATAAAAAGTCAGTTGGGTGACACTACCTGGGAGCAACACACTGTTAAATGCTTTTTACTGGGCACCAGGTGATTCTCACAGTAAGTCTGCTTGTGAACATGGGAGAACAAAATCAGCCTTCTGTGTTGTAGGTATATCCAAGGTGATCTATATTTATAGCTATAGATCTCTATTGCTCTATATTCATCTCGCTCTTGGTTTTTGCCAAAAAGGGCAGATATACTATCCTAGCACACGTCTAAGCTTCTAATTAAAATGAGCACAATGCTTCATCCATCAACCTTCCTCAGGCTTCACCTTTCCCAAGAACTAAGAGCTGTATTTTGTCATCAGCATCCTAAAAAGATGAATTTCTGTTTTCCTTGAACATTTTATATATCTAGAAAAAAGCCATCTGAAAGTAGAAACTTCTTATTTTTTTAGATATTTTTTAGTAGAACTATACATATAGAAATTTGCGCTCAGTTGCATCTGACTCTTTGCGACCCCATGGACTATAACCCACCAGGATCCCCTGCACGTGGAATTCTCCAGGGAAGAATACTGGACTGCACATCCATTTCTTTCTCCAGGGGATGTTCTGACCCAGGGATCAAACCCAGGTCTCCTGCGCTGTAGGCAGATTCTTTACCATCTGAGCCACCAGGGAAGCCTCATTTGGAAATAAAGAGATCTGTAACCCCTGATTCACTATTAAGAGAGAAAAATAAAATCTGTTGTTCCCTGAGAGCCAGTAACAGTTTTCAGGGAAAATGCCTTTATATATGAATTCAGCTATCTCCCCCTCCAATACTTATCCTTAAAAAAAAAAAAAAGGTTTATAATTAGGTATGTGCTGTTAGGTCAGTTCAGTCATGTCTGACTCTGTGCGACCCCATAGATGGTAGCCCACCAGGTTCCCCCGTCCATGGGATTCTCCAGGTAAGAACACTGGAGTGGGTTGCCATTTCCTTTTCCAACGCATGAAAGTGAAAAGTGAAAGTGAAGTCGCTCAGTTGTATCCCACTTGTAGCGACCCCATGGACTGCAGCCTACGAGGCCTCCCCCGTCCATGGGATTTTCCAGGCAAGACTACTGAAGTGGGGTGCCATTGCCTTATATTTTCAAATAAATGCTCATAGACTCAACATAAAATGTTCCATTTTTTATGTGAATGCCATTTAGGAATTGAACCTGAAGCCCATTGTTTAAGGACATAGTTTTTAAAAATTGATTATATAAATGCTTCTATTTAAGTAGGGAAACTAGACCTTTTAAATCGATATAACTTACTCTACATAATTTCCATTCATCATGTTGTTAAGGGGTATACTTTTTAGTAGTGTCATTTTACCCACAAGTATCATTGTTTTACTGTATATATATATATAT